>CAKNYM010049974.1:12315-22759 GCA_932195095.1 Andricus curvator | reverse complement strand
TCTTTTTTGGACAAGAAATAAAAAAGAGGAAAGAAAAATGATTTAAACAAAAAATTTCTTTTCTCTTTTTTATTTTTTGTCCAAGAAAGAAGGAATTTTTTTTTTGTAGGAAAATTTTTTCTTTTTTTTTCAAATTACAATAGGAGCATTTTATGGTGATTGTCCAAATTTGGTCGTTGGATTCTTGTTTTTATTTTTAGGAATTCTATACATGAAAATAAGCCTCCAAATTTCATCAATTTATGTGAACACACACACACCTTTCCGGAAAATTGCTTAGAACATTGTATTAGACATTTTTAAATTGAGGAAGATTTAATTGAATGAATTTAAAAATGTCGGAAAATGTTACCATTACCATTAATTAATTAATTAAATTACCATTAATAAAAAGTCATACAAATTTTTGAATTGTAGAAACTTGTACTTTATTGTTGATTTATTTACTTTTCTACAATAAAATACAAGAAAAAATTAGCTCTTTGTATTTAACTGAATTTTTTTGTTACATATCGTACATTTAAAAAAAAACATGTTTTAACCAAAAATTCCATTTGTAGAAATATTGTGCTTTCTTGTAAAAATTATTTCCACCATTCAAACCTTCTCATTCAATTTAAAATCCTATTGAAATATTGTTTCGATCTAAGATATTCCATTTTTAACCCATTTAACTTGAAATTTCTCAATTAAGGAACCAATTTTTTTGAATATTTAGTCATAATTTTAATTCTTCTACTTAACACATTTTTGATATGTAAATGAAATTATTGAATTTTGATGCAACAATTGAACAATTATCGATTTGAAAAAAAATTGAGTTACTTTAATAGATATTTACAAGTTTTGAGAAGATCCAAATTCAATTCAAAACTCAAAAAGATTTCCAAAACTAAATTTAAAAAAAAAATTTTTTTTGCTGGAAAAAAAATGATTTTTTGTTTTGAAAAATTAATTTTAAGAGAATATTTAAAGAAATTAAAATTTTTGTTATGAATAATAAGTGACAATGGAACAATTATTAATTTGGAAAATAATCAAGTATGTTTAAAATATCTTCAGAAGTTTTGAAAAGATTACAAAACACTTAAAACACAATGTAGATTTTTGAAGATGTTGAACATAAATTTTATAAGCCTTTTAAGAAATTTCAAAATTTTGTAATGAATTGAAAATTTGTAAAAAAATTCCTAAAAAAACTAACGGTATATTTATCTGTTGAAAAAATTATTTAAAAAAATATATTTAATAAGATTTTCTAAATTTTCAAAAAAGAATCTGAATGATTTTCAGGTAATTTTTTTACTTTTGCAGGATTTTCAAAAAATTCCTGTAGGTTCTTGTAGAAAATTAAAAATACAATAAAATACAACTATGTACAAAAAAATACAAAAAAGTACAACGGTTGTCTCAATAATAGAAAAAAGTTGTACTTTTCTGTAATTCTGGTCGTAAATTATTGTATTTATTTGTAGATTCCTGTAAAAAAAAGTTTTATTTTTTTGCACTTTTTTGTAAAAATTTTATCACCAGGGTATTTAGAATATTGCAATGCAATTTAACGGTACTATTAATTTTGACCTTGAGGTCCATTTTCAAGGCCATTTGAAGGTCAAGACGATTTTTTCAATTGGCAACCCCTATTCTGACTGCGGATTTAAAGAGCCGAAAATTTCACGTGAAAAATATTCCAGGAGAAATTTTCTTTTGTGAACTGAGAAAGGTCAAGAATCAAGGTCAAATGTCTAAAAAACTGTCAGATGCCCTTTTTTGAAATTATCCTGGTTTTCTGAGAATAGCAAACGTTCAAGATGCTTTTAACAAGACGATGAAATGTGAAAGAGTGAACCACCTTGAGTCCTCGACCATCGTGGCCTTCAGATAAATTTTTAAGGTCATTTGAAGGTCAATACGATTTTTTTAAATGGCAACCCCTATTTTTGACTACTGATTTAAAAAGAGCGAAAAATTTCACGTCAAGAATATTTCATAAGAAATTTGCTATTGTGACATTAGAAAGGTCAAAAATCAAGGTGGAATGTCTAAAAAATGGTCAGATGCACTTTTTTGGAATTATCGTGGTTTTCGGAGAACAGGAAACGTTCAAGATGCTTTTAACGAGTCTATAAAATGTAAAAGTATGAACCACCTTGACCATCTTGACCTTCAGATAAATTTGCAAGGTCATTCAAAGAAAAAGAAAATCCCTATTCTAAACTGCAGATTTTTAAAAAAGCGGAAAATTTCACGTAAAAAACATTATATGAGAAATTTGCTATTGTGACATTAGAAAGGACAAAAATCAAGGTCAAATGTTTAAAAAACGGTTAGGTGGTCTTTTTTGAAATTATCCTGGTTTTCTGAGAACAGCAAAAGTTCAAGATGCTTTTAACAAGTCGATAAAATGTAAAAGTGTGAACCATCTTGACCATCTTGACCTTTAGAAAGATTTTTAAGATGATTTGAAGGTCAAAACGATTTTTTTGAATGGCAACCCCTAATTTTGACTACGGATTTAAAAAAAGCGAAACATTTCAACGTAAGAATATTCTATGAGAAATTTGCTATTGTGACATTAGAAAGGTCAAAAATCAAGATGAAATATCTAAAAATGGTCAGATGCACCTTTTTGGAATTATCGTTGTTTTCTGAGAATAGAAAACGTTCAAGATGCTTTTAACAAGTCGAAAAAATGTAAAAGTGTTAACTAACTTGACCGTCTTCACCTTCAGATTAATTTTCAAGGTCATTTGAAGGTCTAGATGATTTTTTAAAAAGAAAATCCCTATTTCAAGCCGTAGATTTGGAAAGAGCGGAAAATTTCACGTGAAAAATATTTTCTGAGAAATTTGGTTTTGTGACCTTAGAAAGGACAAAAATCAGGGTCAAATGTCTAAAAAACGGCCAGATGCACTTTTTTGGTATTCTCGTGGTTTTCTGAGAATAGAAAACGTTCAAGATGCTTTCAACAAGTCGATAAAATGTAAAAGTGTGAACCACCTTGACTATCTTGACCTTCAGATAAATTTTGAAGGTCATTTGAAGGTCAAAGTTATTTTTTTAAAAGGAAATCCCTATTTAAAACTGCGGATTTGAAAAGAGCGAAAAATTTTACGCCAAAAATGTTTCATGAAAAATTTGTGAAAGTGTGTACCACCTTGACGATCTTGATCTTCTGATGAATTATCAAGATCGTCAAGATGGTACACAGTTTTACAAATTTTCCATAGAACATTTTTAACGTGAAATTTTTCGCTCTTTACAAATCCGCAGTTTAAAATAGGGATTTCCTTAAAAAAAATCATCTAGCCCTTCAAATGACCTCGAAAATTTATTTGAAGGTCAAGATGGTCAAGTTGGTTCACACTTTTACATTTTATCGACTGTTAAGTACATCTTGAACGTTTTCTTTTCTCAGAAAAGCACGATAATTACAAAAAAGGGTGTCTTACCGTTTTTTAGACATTTGACCTTGATTTTTGACCTTTCTGATGTCACAAAAGCAAATTTCTCATGGAATACTTTTTGACGTAAAATTTTCCACTCTTTTTAAATCCTCAGTCAAAAATAGGGATTGTCATTTAAAAAAATCGTCTTGACCTTCAAATGACATTGAAAATTGACCTCAAGGTCAAAATTATGTCATTGTTAGGGAAACCAGACGTCCTGATTTATCAGGACATTTCCTGATTTTTTTATCGCTGTCCTGATTTTCTCAGTTTTTAGTGCCATATCCGGATTTTTCATGGCCGAAAACGAAAATTTGCGATTTTTATTGATTGACATGTGTGTAATTTTACTACTACTTAAAAAGAAAGGAAACACCGAACTGCTTGAAAAAATTGGGAATTCTGAAAAGCATTCAAAATAATCAACATATTGTACAGATCGTTCTCAATTATTTAAATAAAAATTTTTGTTTGAATATCAACTTTTTTGTTGGAAATTAATATTTTCGGTTTGAAAATTCAACTGTTGTAGGAATTTGTAAAATATATATTTTTTTTTCACATTTTGGATTAATTTTTTTTTCTTTATTGAACGAAAAATCTTTCTTGGTTGAAAATTCGTTTTTTTTTTATTTAAAAATTCATCTGTTGTCGTGGAAACCTGATCTATTTTGGCTAGAAATTTAACTGTTTGAATAAAGACTAATTTTTTTATGCACAATTTTCAAGTATTTTGTTGAAAATTCGTTTTTTTCTTGTTAAATTTCTTTTTTTGACTGAAAATATAACTATTCCATTTTTGGTTAAAAATTGATATTTTTTAGTTGATAATTCATATATATTGTTCAAAATTCGTCTTCTTGGTAGAAAATTAATCTTCTTGATTGAAAATTAATCTTTTTGGTTGACAATTAATTTCTTTGGTTAAAATTTTAACTACTTTCTTGAAATTTCATTTTTTTTGGGGAGAAAATTCGTCTTTTTGGAAGTACTTTGTTGAAAATTAATTTGTTGCTCGAGGATTCATAATTTTAATTCAAAAACATTTTTTTTTTAATTTAACTGTTTTGGTGAAATTTGTTTTTTTGTTTTGTTTGTTGAAAATTAGTTTTTTTTTAAACTGAAAATATCCACTATTACATTTTTTTCTGAAAATTCAACTGCTTAGTTGAAAGTGGAATAACTTTGTTAAAAATTAACTTTTGCTTGATGATTCATCATTTTAATTCAAAACCTTTTTTTTTTGTTAAAAATATAACTATTTTTTTTTAAATTTCGTCTGTTGTTGTCGAGTATTAATATTTTTTGTGAAAAATTAATCTTTTTGGTCGACAATTCATTTGCTTGTTTGAAAATTTAATTATTTTGTCAAAAATTCGGTTTTGATGTTTAAAATTTAATCTTTTCAATTAAAGATAGAACTACTCCATTTGGGGTTGAAAACTAATCTTTTTAAGTTGAAAATTCGTCTTTTTGTTAGAAAATTAATCTTCTTGGCTGAAATTTTTTTTTTTTTTTATGTTAAAGCCCTTAAATTGCAAAATTTAAAATTTTTCAAATTTGTTTTAAAAAATCATATAAAAATTTTCCAGGAATCTAATGGAAATTTTGCTAATATCTTCGAACTCGAATTTTTCCAAAATTTTTTCGAAAATCCTGCAAGATTAAAAAAATTGCCTTAAAATCTTCCATATTCTTTCTTGAAAATTTTGGAAATCATTTTAAAAATTCTTTTACAATTAATCATTCAAAGAAAAAAAAATCATTTTTATTTTTTCTATGAATTTTGATAAAAAATTTGTATTCCTTTGAAACCTTTCAAAATTCTTAAAAGGCTTCTAAATTTTTCGTTTGAAATATTCAAAAATCTACATTTTTGTTTTAAATTTAAAAAAAAATTCCGTTAATTTTAAACACGCTGATTAAACTATAAAATTAATGAGGCATATAAATTAAGTAACTTAGCAAAACCGAAAATTTTTAAACGTTCATTATTTTGATATTTTCAAAGTTGAAAAACGCTGAAATTTTTAAATAACTTATTTACCATTTAATCAATAAGTTTTCGATTGATGTCATTTTCTTTGTAAGAAAATTAAATGAGTAAAATGTTTCAATTTCCAAATTTAGCGGGATCGAGTAATCAAATTTGAAATAACAGGTTTGCTAAAAAATCCGAATTTCGAAATTTTTCACCTAAAGTGAGAATAAAAAAATGAATTATCAACGAAAAGTGTTATAGTTAATATTTCTACGAAAAATATTTTTATTTTTAACCAAAAACAGTGAAATTAAACCAGAAAATACGAATTTTTCACAAATTATTTGAATCCTTCACCAAAACAGACTAATTTTCAAACGGAAAAAAGAACTTCCAACAAAAAGTGAATTTTCAACTAAAAAAATCAATTTTTCTAGCAAAAACGGAACAGCCATAGTTTCAGTCGAAAAAATTCTTTAAAAAAAATGAGAAAAATTTTCAACAAAATATTTATATTTTTAACTAAAGAAATTAATTTTCAACTGAAATGACAAATCTTCAACCAAAAAAATGAATTTTCAAACAAACAGTTGAATTTTCAATACAAAAGATAAATATTTTACCAAAAAAAAAAGACAAATTCCCAACAGAACAGATGAATTTTCAACGAAATAGTTAAATTTTCAACCAAGAAGATGAATTTTCAACAGAGAAAATTAAATGTTTATAAAAAAGACTATTAACTATTTATCAAAAGAGATACATTTTTGACGGAAAAGAAAATAGTTAAATTTGTAGTTAAAAAAATTAAGTTTCCATTTGAAAAACCCAATTTTTAACCAAAGATATAAATTTTCAACCAAAAAGATCAATTTTTAGCAAAATACATTAATTTTCAACTAAAGAAATGAATTGGAAACACAAGAGATTAATTTTCTGCCAATAAAGATTGATACTTTACCAGAAAAGACAAAGTTTCATAAAATACAGAAATTTTCAACTGAGGAAGATTCACGCAAACATGAAATAGTTAAATTTTCAGAAAAAAAAATAATTTTCAATAAAAAAAATAATTTCCAGCCTAAGAAATAAATTTTTAAGCAAGGAATAATCAACCCAATAATCAAATTCCAACCAAATAAATGAATTTGGATCATAAAAGATTGATTTTCTACCAAAAAAGGTAAATTTTTAACAAAATACATAAATTTTCAATTAAATGTTGAATTTTTAAAAACATTTTCGACGTAATAGTTAATTTTCACCCAATTGAATGAACTTTTAAACAAAAAGGTAAATTAGTCACCAAGAAGAAATTATATTCCACCAGAAAAGACAAAGTTTCAGCAAAATACAGAAATTTTCAATCAAATGTTTGAATCTTCAACTGATGAAGATTCTTGAAGATCGTCTTGTTGAAAAAATCTGGAATAGTTAAATTCCAAGTTTTAAAATTAATTATTAATTAAAAACTAATTTTTAACCAAATAAATGAATTTTCAAACAAATTAAAATTTTTAAATGAATATTTAACTTAATAATTGCATTTTTAACCAAAGACACGAATTTTCAAAAGAAAAAGATTCGTTTACTACCAAATAGATGAATTTTTAAGAAAATACATTAATTTTCAACCAAATAGTTGAATTTTCAACTAAGGAAGATAAATGTTAAACCAAACATGTAATAGTTTCCGATAATGCTAGCTTTCATGATTTGGTGTCGAATTTTACCATTTAACATTTTCAAACAAATTATTTATTTATTTAAAAAAACATTTCATAATTTCAAATTTTATCTCCGAAACGTTGTTAAATATTATGAGTGCTTTTATATTTTGATTTGATAATAATGAAAATAAAAAAGGCGAAAGAAATAAAAAAGAGAAGGAAGGGGATTTGGTTGCCTTCTCATTTTTCTTTCCTCTTTTTCATTTTTGTCCAAAGAAATAAATTGTTTTTTGTTTTTAGGAATTGCAATAAGAGCATTTTCTGTTGGTTTTTCAAATTTGATCGTTGGGTTATTGTTTTATTTCCAGGAATTTTATACATTAACATTTGATCAAATATAAATTGTTTAAACAATTGCAAAATGTCTTGAAAATTATATGAATTTCACATAAAACTGCTATTATGTTAATTAAAAGCTATTGGATGGAGATTATTTGCTGAAATATTTTTCAAGAAGTGACTGAATTCCGATTACAAAAAGTTAATAACAAGTAGTTGTTTGCTCAACAGATTAAACCTTGATAAAATTTTCATTCAAGATGTGTACACTTGACAAATTATTACTTTCGTAATTAAATGATATGAGAGAAGATACATATTAAAGAATTTACTTCTGAATTTTTTTCTATCATCAATATTTTTTAATAAGTTAAATCCTTCATCAAATTATCATCAAGAATTAGAGAAGAGATTATGATTGATGATTTAGGAAACAACTTTGGCACAAGTCAAACGTAATATTGTTAAACAAATTTTTCTGGGTGGACATTTCAAAATTCAATCTGGCAAACCTTGCAAATTTAAAAAATGATTGGAAAGCTTTGAAGTCCAAAAATCTGTTATACAGCACTATGATTAAAAAAAAATCCATTAAAATTAGCAGTGTTCGTTGACTGTCTGCAAACAGTTTGATTTTTTTAATTTGCAAGAGCTGGAAAAGAGAAGGAAAAAGTTCTGTCGCACCCTATCCCTTTCCCAGCTTCATGATTTCTTTACAAAAATTGTCAAAATCATTTTATTTGAAAATTTATGATCAATGAGTCTTTTCTATTCATGCGTCAACTTTGAATTATGTTAATGAAAAAAGTTTTTCTGTTTGAAACAGATGATTCAAATTTTATAAATGAGAATAGCTTCCCTACTCTTCAATAAACCGTATTAATATTATGGGTCAATCGATTCGTCTCAAATCAACAAATCTTTCCTGTTCTTGCATCAACTTTAAATTATGAGAATGAGAAAATTTTCACTCTAAAAATCCATTTTAGAAATATATAAATTACCATAACTTCCCTACTCTTTAATAAAATTTATTGATATTTCTGGCCAATCGATTCGTCTCGAACCAAGCAATCTTTTATATCGTTGCATCAACTTTGAATTATGTTGTAGAAAAAAGTTTTACTATAAAAAACCGTATTTTCAAATTGGATGCATAACCACAGCTCCCTTACTCTTCAATAAAATGTATTATTATTATAGGCCAATCGATTCGTCTCGAATCAACACATCTTTTCTGTTCTTGCATCAACTTTAAATTGTGAGAATGAGCAAATTTTTACTATAAAAATCGATTTTGAAAACATATAAATTACCAATAAAATGTATTAATATTGTGGGTCAATCGATTCGTCTCGAACCAAGGAATCTTTCATATTTTTGCATCAACTTTGAATTATGTTGAAGAAAAAAGTTTTACCATAAAAAACCGTATTTTCAAATATGATGCATAACCGCAGCTTCCTTACTCTTCAATAAAATGCATTAACATTATAGGCCAATCGATTCGTCTCGAATCAAAAACTCTTTTCTGTTCTTGCATCAACTTTAAATTATGTTCATGAAGAAAGTTTTACCATAAAAAACTGATTTTAAAAATATATAAAAAACAATAACATCCCAACTCATTAATAAAATGTATTAATATTGTAGGTCAATCGATTCGTCTCGAACCAAGGAGTCTTTTATATTTTTGCATTAACTTTAAATTATGTTGAAGGAAAAAGTTTTACCATCAAAAAACAGTATTTTCAAATATTATGCATAACCGCAGCTTCCATAATCTTGAATAAAATGTATTAATATTATAGGTCTATCGATTCGTCTCGAATCAACAGCTCTTTTCTGTTCTTGCATCAACTTTAAATTGTGAGAATGAGAAAATTTTTACTATAAAAATCGATTTTGAAAATACATAAATTACCATAACTTTCCTACGCTTTAATAAAATGTATTGATATTGCTGGTCAATCGATTCGCCTCGAACCAAGGAATCTTTTATATCCTTGCATCAACTTTGAATTATATTGAAGAAAAAAGTTTTACTATGAAAAACTGTATATCCAAATATTATGCATTACCATAGCTTCCTTACTCTCCAGTAAGATGTATTAAGATGATAGGTCAATCAATTTGTCTCGAATTAACACATCTTTTCTGTTCTTGCATTAACTTTGAATTATATTAATTAAAACAGTTTTACTATAAAAAACTAATTTTCAAAATATATAAATTACCATAAATTCCTTACTCTTCAATAAAATGTATTAAGATTATAGGTCAATCGATTCGTCTCGAATTAACACATCTTTTCTGTTCCTGCATCAATTTTGAATTATTATAATTAAATCAGTTTTACTATAAAAAACCGATTTTAAAAATATTTAAATTACCATAAATTCCCTACTCTTTGATAAAATTTATTAATATTATAAGTCAATCGATTCGTCTCGAACCCAGGCATTTTTTATATCCTTGCAACAACTTTGAATTATGTTGAAGAAAAAAGTTTTACTATAAAAAACTGTATATCCAAATATTATGCATTACCATAGCTTCCTTACTCTCCAGTAAGATGTATTAAGATTATAGGTCAATCAATTTGTCTCGAATTAACACATCTTTTCTGTTCTTGCATTAACTTTGAATTATATTAATTAAAACAGTTTTACTATAAAAAACTAATTTTCAAAATATATAAATTACCATAAATTGCTTACTCTTCAATAAAATGTATTAAGATTATAGGTCAATCGATTCGTCTCGAATCAACACATCTTTTCTGTTCCTGCATCAATTTTGAATTATTATAATTAAATCAGTTTTACTATAAAAAACCGATTTTCAAAATATATAAATTACCGTAAATTCCTTACTCTTCAATAAAATGTATTAAGATTATAGGTCAATCAATTTGTCTCGAATTAACACATCTTTTCTGTTCCTGCATCAACTTTGAATTATATTAATTAAAACAGTTTTACTATAAAAAACCGATTTTCAAA
>CAKNYM010049974.1:0-12305 GCA_932195095.1 Andricus curvator | reverse complement strand
AATTATATTAATTAAAACAGTTTTACTATAAAAAACCGATTTTCAAAATATATAAATTACCATAAATTCCTTACTCTTCAATAAAATGTATTAAGATTATAGGTCAATCGATTCGTCTCGAATCAACGCATCTTTTCTGTTCCTGCATGAACTTTGCATTATATTATTGAAAAAAGTTTTACTATAAAATACCGATTTTCAAAATATATAAAAGTGATTGAATTTTCAGAACAAAAAAAGCGAGTTGCCAACAAAATCAGTGAATTTTGAACTAAAAAAAATCAATTTTTCAGCAAAAATGGAAAAGCCATAGTTTCAGTCCAAAAAATTCTTTAAAACAAAAATGAGAAAAAATTTAAAAAAAAATATTTATATTTTTAACTAAAAAAATTAATTTTCAACCAGAATGACAAATCTTCAGCCAAAAAAATTAATTTTCAATTCAACAGTTGAATTTTCAATACAAAAGATAAATTTTCTAACAAAAAAACATAAAATAGTTAAATTTTCACAAAGAAAATAGTTTTCAATAAAAAAAAATTATTTCCAACCAAAGAAATTAATTTTGAAGCAAGGAATAATCAACCCAATGATAAAATTTTCCACCAATTTAATGAATTTTCAAACAAGAAGGTAAATGAGTAACCTAAAACAATAATATTCTACCAGAGAAGACAAAGTTTGAACAAAATACAAAAATTTTCAATCAAATGTTTGAATTTTCAACTGATGAATATTCTTGAAGATTGTCTTGTTGAAAAAAATATTAAATTGTTAAATTCCCAGTTTTGAAATTAATTTTTAATTAAAAACTTATTTTTAACGAAATAAATTATTTTCCTAACAAAAATATTAATTTTCTGTTAAAAAAGATTAATGTTTCGCGAAGTGCATGAATTTTCAACGAAATTAAAAATTTTAAAGGAATATTTAACCTAATAATTGAATTTTCAACAAAAGAAAGGATTTTGCAAGAGAAAAAGATTAATTTTCTATCAAATAGATTAATTTTTGAGAAAATATATAAATTTACAACCACATAGTTTGAAAACTTTGAATTATATTAATGAAATAAGTTTTACTATAAAAAACCGATTTTCAAAATATATAAATTACCATAAATTCCCAACTCTTTAATAAAATGTACTAATATTGTAGGTCAATCGATTCGTCTCGAACGAAGGAATCTTTTATATGTTTGCATCAACTTTGAATTATGTTGAAGAAAAAAGTTGTACTATAAAAAACCGTATTTCCAAATATTATGAATTTTCAATAAAAATTTAAAAAACAATCTTTAAAAATTTAAATTAAAAAAAAATTTTTTAAATGAAGGAATGAATTTTCAACCAAAAATAATAATTTTATATCAAAAGAAGATTAATATTCTACCACAAAAGACAAAGTTAGAACAAAATAGAGAAATTTTCAACCAAATAGTTGAATTTTCAACTGAAGAAGAAAAATTGTTAACACAACATGGAATATTTAAATCTTCAGTTAAGAAAATTAATTTTCAATTAAAAATAAACTAATTTACAACCAAAGAAATGAATTTTTATGCAAAAATATTAATTTTATATAAAAAATTAAGTTTTAACAATATACGTTAATTTATAACTAAATTTTGACCTTTGAAAGAAATCTTCAGCTTAATAGTGAATTTTCAACCAATGTAATAAAATTTCAACCAAATTTTGAATTTTTGAAGGAATTATTAACCTAATAGCTCATTTTCAACCAATAAAATAAATTTTTAACCAGAAAAGTTAATTAGTCACCAAGAAGATTAATATTCTACCAGAGAAAACCAAGTTTCAACAAAATACAGAAATTTTCAAACAAACAGTTGCATTTTCATTTGAAGAAGATAAATATTGAACCAAATATGTAATAGTTAAAATGTAAGTTTAAAAAATTAATTTTTCAAAGAAGATTAATTTTCAATGAAAGAAATGCATTTTCAACCAAAAACATTAATTTCTTATTGAAAAAAGATTCATTTTTAACAAAGTAAATGAATTTTCAAAATAATTCTTTATTTTCAAAGGAATATTCGAACAAATAATTAAATTTTGAATCGAAGAAATGAATTTTCCACAAAAAGGACTAATATTCTACCGGAAAAGTAAAATTTTGAATAAAATACAGAAATTTTTAACTAAAGAAAAATGTTGATCCAAACATCGAATAGTTAAATTTTCAGTTAAGACAAATAACATACAACTTTAAAAAATTTTAACGAAATAGTTAAATTTTGACAAGAAAAAAAGGGTTTGCAACTAAAATGATGAATCATCAACCAAAAAAATTATTTTTAACTATGTAGTTTCACATTTATCTAAGTAGTTGAATTTTGAACCAAAAAAGGTTTTTATTCGCTATTCACGAATAGCCAAAATTTTGAAAATTTAATCAGATTGTTATATTAGGAGAAAAATGCAGGCATCAGTGGAAAATTTACATGATGATTCAACGAAGAACTGATTTACGTATAGCAATAAAAACAATATATGCTGGTAGCAAAGCAAGTGTTCTTCGACGAAGAAGGTGTGGATCTCGAGACAGTGAGGGTACGTGGGTTAGCTTCCGCAGCTAAGACCCTGAGACCCTAATTCGAAGAGACATAAGAAGCCATAGATACACAAGAGCTTGCACGAAAAAATGCATGGACGTGAAGGAAGCTAGAGAGGTATGCCAGGACAGAAAAGTGTGTTGACAAATAGTTGATGAACAGAGTCTCAGTAAAGTGAATGAGGCCTGAAACAAATGACCTTGGATACTGATGGCACCGAGTGGGGAGCCTCACATGATGACTTTGTGAGGCTATTCACTCGGGGTGATTGCTAAAGAGATTGATTAGAAACCTGGGTCGGAGCAGTGCTGCGGAAAAAACGTGTTATTTAAATAAATAACACGGGAATTCTAGATCGATCTAAAAATCTATACCCCCCTTCTTCACATTACTCACTTCCTCAACGAGTGAGTCACGCTTACCCCGAAAGGAAAATGGTCGAATGGTATAATAATATATTTTGTAATATGGTGAAATAATTATCGCAAAGTAAATTTTGTAATGTATTCTCGCTACAACCCAGTTAATTAAAATCTTTGATCATAAATCCTGAATTCTCGGCTAGTATATATATTTGCTAACGGAATTTAAAAAATCATCATTTCTCTTGACGAGATTTTGAAAGAGTTTGTTTCTTCCTTGGTTCCTTCTAATCTGCAGAATATGAGGCTCATCACTGGCACGATTGTCATCTTTATAATTTACCTCAATTTGGTTGGTGAGTATAATAACTCTTCTACTCTTGCGAAGATCCTTGAACGACCAATATATTTTCCCTATCCCACTCAGGAAAAATTGTTTTCTAATGTTTTTCACATCTTCAATGTAAATCTTAATTTTTTCCAGAGTTAAGACCAAGTGATCTAACTAGTGCTGAAGGAATTAATGATAATAATAATAAGCTACCTATAAATCCCCCCAAAATCGTTCCAAAGATGCATATTGGTCCACCTCTACCTCTAGTTGTTCCTCCATATGAACGTCGACCCGCTCATAGAGGGTTCGAAATATTAATGAGAAAGAACCCAGTAACAGGAAAACCTGAATTTAGAGACGAAATTGACAGAATTATATTTCGGGCATTACAAAGGGAATCACAAGAGTCAGGTCAACAAGAGCCAGCACCACAAAAGCCACCACACAATCACTAGATCTACAAATTTTTTTGAAAGACATATTTAATATGCCTAAATAAAAAATGTGAATTAACTGAATTCACTCTTTCTCGATTTTATTTCATTCCTGACTCAATCCTTTTTCGTCTCAAATATTTACCACATTCTCTTGCCAGCTTCGTTTATCTTAAATTCCTCTCCTACATCCTTTCCATACATAGAGTATAGATTTTGAATGGTATTCTCAGTTTCTGCACTTCCTACTCTTCTTCTTCTCCCAATATATTGCTTTCCTCATCTTTTTTCCTAATCTGAATCTTGCTCTTCTCATCCATCTTCTCTCTTCCCATTACTTTTCTAAATACTTTGGTATACACTTTCCTTTTTTATCATCTCACACCATTTATTATATTTTGATTTCTTTATCAGACCCTATCTTTGGATTCATTCATTCCTCGTCTCTTTTTTGAAATTCTTCATAATTTACTCCAGTCCCATCTTCTATTTTCCTACTCGCATCTCTGAAGATCTCAATTTGTCCTTCCCATCTCGTTAATTCTACCTCCTTCAAACACTCTTAAGCGAAATCCCCTCCATTTCTCTTCCTTAGCTTCTCATCAATACCAGCTTAATAAAACGACCACATTCTCCATCTTTAAATTTTTTAACCATCAATTCCCTATTAAAAATATCTGTTTCTTTGCCTGTGATGGTTTTTTTCCCTATCTCCATGATCTCCATTTTGCAAGTTATATTCCAAATATTTGAACTACTTTTCCTAACTTTTCTCCCTCCAATATTTCAGTCCATTCCTTTCCCTCCCATCGAAGTATTTCTCCAACTCTGTAATGAATTTCCCAATCCCAAAATCAATTTTCCTCAAGTTCTTTCTTTAACATCTCCGATACAACAGTTATATATACATATATATATATATAACTTACACCATTTTGACATTAGCGTGACTCCTACATAATCTTTAACCTCCTTTTCTTTTCCTTTATTCACTACCGATACTATCACGCCCTCTTTCTGCATTATCCATGCCCATCCATTTATTTCTTTCATCCCATATTTCCAGATTTCATTTGGAACCTCATCTATACCTTTCCATGTTTCATTACACCCAATACCTTGATTACTTCTCACCTTTTCATTTCCTGTTTCTCTTCTTCCCTTTCCCCTTTTCCTTCTTTTCTATCCTTTTTCTCTCCTCATTTATGACACATCTCAGTACACTCTTTTCTTCTCGTGTAGTTATTTCTACGACGTTTTTCTTCTCGTTATTTTCTTAATACCTTCTCACTTTCTTCTTCTCTTTACATTCTTTATTCCATACCCTTTCATCCACTTCTTTACTACCTTTTTCAGTCTATGCCCTCTAATCCTCTTTTTATCACTCCTGTAATTATTTCCATCTCTTCGCTTAAAGTTTCCCTCTTACAGATTCATATTCTTTACCTTTTCCTTAAATTGTTCTTTTTCCTAACCTCTTGATAACCTTCCCTCTACTCTTTCACGTGTATGTTTATCTTCCCTTGTCTCTATCAGCACTAACGCCTCCCATGGTTCGAAATTTCTCATAAATCATTCATCCTTTCTTTCCGAGCCTGCTACTGCCCAGAAGTCTATTCTTCATTCTTAACTTCTTAGTTTCTTCTTTTCTGTTTTTTTCTCTCCCAGTCCCCCAACTCCTATCCTTTTCAGCACTTCATCTGTTTCTTTAGGTTTCTTCCCTTCTAGACCTTTACCTTCATCACTATATTTCCCTCTTCCCCTCGCTCTCTCTTTCTATCAAATTCCCGGTTTCAGTTTTCTATCTTCTCTATCCTGCTTTACTCTCCCTAGTGACCCCGCGACCTTGTAGCCTGGTGGGAGGGCTTAAGGGTCTCGTCGCAGTATAGAACTGACGAACTCCAGTCTGTGGGACCTGAACTAAGGAGCGATCCTTGCCAAGGGTAATGGCAAAGCCTCCTGGAATATCGAGGGCGCGAGTTTTCATACCATTAAGCCATTATGCGATCGCCGTGTCAAGGGCTGAATGGCCCCATGTTTAAAAGTCCTTAAACACCCCGCCGTGCTCCCCTCCGTCGGGGCGCACCCTTCGGAATCACAAAAGTCAAGTCTTAACAGAGATTTGGGACACCAGGTTTGATCCCATCAGACCCTTTCATTTCAATCCAAGCTCTACAGAGGGTGTTTTCTATTTACTTAGCTTCTCCCAGGACCAACATAGGTGACACACGAAAAATTAATAAAAAGAATGAGGGCTCTGATTCGGGGCCCTCATGTAACTTATTTCTAAAGCTAAAATGCTACTTAGGGGCCAGCCTACCAGGAGTGGTGCAGACTTCTAACACCAATAACAGCTATCATGTTCCCACGCTGCAAGAACTGTTAACGGGGCTCTCCGTTAGAAATAGGAATCATAGCGGTACATAGAGAAGAAGAACCCACTCAGCACGGCTTAAAAACAGCAGCCAAGGCACCTCACAAGGGGCAATGGCTACAGAAGCGTCATCAGGTGAAACTCCACAGGCTCTTTCTATGGGCAAGTGGTGGTAGGACTTGAAAGACTCCAGAGAAATCGAAACAACGCGCTAACAACGCGCTAGTGAGAGCTGTCGTTACGTCGCGTTATCCTAAAGCAAACCTGAGTCCCTAGAAGTTGGACAGGGTGAACACAAAATCTCTAAAGTGATTGGCGCGTTACCCCGCGAAAGGCGCACCCCTAGATTCAAAGACGTCTTCGTCAGGTCGGGGGCCATCGCAGTGGAGGCCGCAGACATCTGGTCGCGGGACTGGCTAGTAGAGGGAACTCCAGCGTTTAGGCTCTAAAGGCACTGAAGAGCAACCGTACCTTTGACCGTTATGGGTCGCCGGAGCTTCGAGAACCCCGCTCTACGAACCAATTCGTGAAAGGTGTAACTAAAACAGACAGGGAGCCAGACCGAATGAGACGGGCTAAATTCTAGCTATTTCGAGAAATTCCCTTCAAGACCCTGGCAACTCTGGATTAGTGACCCTATGCCGAGGCGGGTAGGGTACCTTCTATGTGATCCATCTGAGCACCGTAGGGGGACTAGAAACGACGAGGCGTATATCAGCGGAGCAGACAGGGCTTGCCCTAATCTAGGAACCCTGGTTATACAGGGACAGAATTATTGGCTTGGGAGGGTGTGGCTTCCTATATAAGAGGCCACACGGAAAAGCACCAAGGTCATATATTTTCGTGAAGGGCCTGGATCCGATTTTGGTTTCCCAGCTCTGCGCTAGGGATCCTACCGTTATCAGGGTGAGACTCAGGGGCATAAGTAGAGGAAGGCTAGGAGTGTATATCGCTTTGGCTTATTTCCCGGGCGATACTGAGGGGCCTTCACCTTGTAGAGAGGTGGAGGCTCTGATTCATCTCTCCTCGGAGAATAGGGTTTATCTCCCATTGGTATGTAACGTAAAATCCCACCATACAGTGTGGGTGAACATTAACACCAACAACAGAGGAAGATATTTAATTGAATACCTAGGGGGCTCTGAGCTGGAGATTCTAGATTGTGGTGATACTCCCACATTTCTGGAATACACTTTGGGACTCATATAAAGAGAAACTCAAAGGCAGGCTTGTGGAATTCCCCACAAGCTACTGTACCATAGATGAGTTGGAGCGCACTGCGGATTTTCTACGAAGGGCTTTGATTACATCATATGATAACAATTGCCCTACCAGTACAATTATATCCAGAAAAGGTGCAGAATGGTGGGAAACCCACCTGGAGAAACTCCGACAAAAGACTAGAGCGTTGTACAACAGGGTAAACATAACTAAATTCCTTCAGAGTTGGACAGCGAGGCTTCACAAGATCCTGAGAAGAAATGCGAAAACTTTCTCGGGCTCATAAGCCTCGATGATGGTGAGTTTGCCGAAGACGAAGAAGCAACACTGAATCACCTGATGGAAGTCTGCTTTCCGGGTTTTCAATTAACTGAAACAGACCGAGAGGTGGAAGACTGATGCCAAGAGAGGAAGAAGGTTGACTGGAATTTCGCCGCTAAGGTCGTTGATACCAAGAAGGTGGAGTGGGCCGTGTGGTCCTTCTTCCCCTTCAAATCACCGGGGCAAATAGGATCTATCCAATGCTTTTACAGAAGCGCATGAATTTCGCTATCCCCCTACTGTCGTAACTATTTAGGGCAAGAATTCTCCTAAAACAGGTGCCATGGGCATTTAATGATGACAGAGCGGCCTTTATTTCCAGCCCTAGAAAGTAGGGCTACACTGCTGCTTAATATTTCTGGGCATTCAGTGTAACGTCCTTCATCCTGAAGGCCTTAGAGAAGCTGGTCAAGACATATATTAGGGATGAGGTGCTTTCAGCAGCAGCTGGAACAGAGAGGGTATTCTGTGGGCACCTTTTTTGATATAGAGGGTGCCTTCAGCCATCCCCCTTCGGAAGTCATTTGTCAAAAGGCATCAAGGTGTGACGTGCGAGACCAGCTAGTAAGCTGGACATGAAGCATGCTACCCCGGAGGCGACTCGAAGCTAGATGGTGCGAAGGCCTACTTAGGGGAATAGCGCCACGGGGATGCCCACAGGAGGATGTTCTAACACCATAATATATCCAGACTTCATTTGGAATCTCATCTATACCAAGTTCCTCCTTTCCTAACTTTCCTTTCTACGCCCTCCTCCCTCCCTCCTTGCAAATAAGTTGAATATTTGTTCAATTCCACCATCTCAATATCCTGGTTTACTCTTTTCTTATTTTCTCTCTCTCCCTCTCTTCCTCTATTGACTAGCTTCAAAACCTCTTCTTTCGTCCTAGCCTTTAAGTATTTTATTTTCCTGTTCTTGTTTTTGATCACACATCTCAGTACACTCCTATATGGTTCTTCACTACTTTTCCCTTTTTTCTCAATTCCTTTCTCCTTTTCTTCTTCTTCTCCTCACATTCCGCATCTCATCTACTTCTACACGCTCCTTTACTCTTTTCTTTCTTACCAGTTATTATTATTATTTATTTCCATCTGTTCCTTCTTATTTTTACACCCCACTATTTTTCATCTCTCTTTTCTCATCCTTACCTCTTCTAACAATAATACTTTTTTCCTAATTTTTTATCATCTTTGCAAAAATTAGGGTTCTTTTCCTTTTTGGCTGAATAGAATTTTAGATTTTTTCATTTGAGTACCTGCAGATTCGAAATTCGATATTATTATGACTGTTTTAAAACAATATTATTTTTTAGACACAAGTTAAAAATTATTATTCAGTTTCGGAAACTTAAATTTTGACATTTCATTTTTTTCTAATGTGTCCATTTTTTTCCATTTGATCTCAAAACATTGTTTAAATTTTATCGTTTCAAAAAATTTATGAATATAAAGTAATAATCTCATTGTTCAAACCTAAGTTTCTCATATGAAGACATTTAAGGTCATACTTCAATTTGCAAAAATAAATTTCTACGATTTTCAGTTCTTAGACAATTTTAAATTAATAGCGTTTGAAATTGAACAATTTCTAAAAGTTGAAAATTCAACAATTTATAAAATTTCAATTGTACAAACAATATTCATAGAGCAACGGTCTATCAGACCAGAGTTATCTCTAATGGATCAGCAAATAAAAAGTAGTAAAAATGTATGAAACAGTTAAGATCTCCAGATAAAATTGGCACTCATGAAACTATTAAAATTAGGGAAAGAAGAATTTTATCAAATATATTTGATCAGTAACTAGAATGAATAATTTATTAAATTATTTAAATAGTTTCAAACAAATACTGTTATGGTTTCGAGTGTGAAAAAGATTTTTAGGCTTGAATTTAACAATTAATTTGTGAAAACCTTCATTTTGAAAATTTCAAATTAAATGGTTTTAACTATTTGATTCAAATTTTGTTTCCTTCCATTTGAAAGTTGGTCATATATTAATTGCTTTAGTTTAAAATTGTGATTATCTAATTTATCAAAAGTCGGGTATCATATTACAATTTATGAATGTGGAATATTTTATCCAAGGTTAAAATTTGAAATTCATAATTTGAAAGAAAAATAAGTAAAACAATTTTTGAAAATGGGGCAAAAAGAGACAATATTTCAGTTGTTTCTGCATATATTTTAAACACTTAAATAATCAATAATTAATTCTCAACCAGGAAAAAGGGAATTTTCAACAAAATAGTTAAATTTTGACACAAAGTGATAATCAAAAAATGAATTATCAACGAAAATTGTAATAGTTCATAATTTCACCAAAAAATATTTTTATTTTCAATCAAAGACAATTAAACCAAAAAATACGAATTTTCAACCAATTTTTTGAATCTTTAACCAAAAGCAGATTAATTTTCAAAAAGTCCAATTTTTGACAATAAAGTTGAATTTATAACCCAAAAATATGTATTTTCTACCAAAGTTATTAAATTTTAATGCGAAAAAGCCGAGTTTTCAACAAAATATGTAAATTTTCAACAACAAAGAAATGCAGGAATTTTCATCCAAACTGTTAGGTTTTCAATTAAAGAACATAAATGTTCAACCAAATATGGAACAGTCCAATTTTCGGTAAAAAAAAAAATTAATTGAAAAACTAATTTTTAACTGAAGGAATGAATTTTCAATCAAAAATATTAATTTTATATAAAAAAAGGATAATTTTCACATAGTGCATGAATTTTCAACCAAATTCTGAATTCTTAAAGGAATATTTAACGTGATAATTCAATTTTCAAAAAAAAAAAAATGAATTTTCAACAAAAAAGATTAATTTTTCACAAAAAAAAAAATAATTTGTCGCAAAGTGCAGGAATTTTAAACAAAATTATATTTTGTTTTTAACCAACTTTTAACTTATAATTTGTGTTTAACCAATGGAATGAATTTTCAATCAAAAAGGTGAATTAGTCCACAAGAAAATTAATATTCTACCACAAAAGACAAAGTTATAACAAAATACAGAAATATTCAACAAGTTAAATTGTAAGTTGACAAAATTAATTTTTAACCTAATAGTTAATTTTCATTCCAAAAAATTATTTTTTACCGAAAAGGTAAATTAGTCACCGAGAAGATTAATATTCTAACAGAAAAGACAATGTTTCAACAAAATACATAAATTTTTAACCAAATAGTGGAATTTTCAACTGAAGAAAAATTTTTACCCGAACATCGAATAGTTAAATTTTCAGTTAAGACGAATAATGTCCAACTTTAAAAAATTTCAACGAAATAGTTAAATTTTGACAAAAAAAAAGAAGGTTTTCCAACTAAAATGATGAATCATCAACCAGAAAAATGAATTTTTAACTATGTAGTTCCACTTTTCACTATGTAGTTGAATTTTGAACCAAAAAAGGTTTTCATTCGCTATTCGCGAACAGCCAAAATCTTGAAACAGTGGAAAATTTACAGGATGATTCGACGAATAACTGATTTAAACATCGCAATAAAAACAATATATGCTGGTAGAAAAGCGAGTGTTCTTCGACGAAGAAGGTATGGATCTCGAGACAGTGAGGGTACGTGGGTTAGCTTTCGCAGATAAGACCCTACGACCCTAATTCAAAGAGACATAAGAAGCAATAGATACACAAGAGCTTGCATGAAAAAATGCATGGACGTGCAGGAAGCTAAAGGGGTATGCCAGGACAGGAAAATGTGGTGAAAAATAGTTTATGAACAGAGTGTCAGTGAAGTGAATGACGCCTGAAACAAATGACCTTGGATACTGATGGGACCGAGCGGGGACCCTCACATGATGACTTTGTGAGGCTCTTCACTTGGAGTTATTGCTAAAGAGATTGATCAGCAACCTGGGTCAGATCAGTGTTGCGGAGCAAACGTGTTATTTAAATAAATAACGCGGAAACTCTAGATCAATCTAAAAATCTATACCCCCTTCTTCACATTACACCCTTCCTCGCCGAGTGATTCAAGCTTATCCCGAAAGGCCTAATCGTATAATAATACTATATTTTGTAATATGGTGAATATGAGGCTCATTATTGGCACAGTTGTCATCTTTATAATTTACCTCAATTGGGTTGGTGAGTATAATAATAACTCTTACTCAACCTTTGAAATGGCTTTTGATATGCGAACTATAGACAATTATGTTCGGATTTTTGAACATATTTAAAATTTCAATTTAGGTCAAAAAAAACTTGAAAAGTCTTCTCGGGTTCTCTAGATCTTATTTAAAACAGCCGTGAAGATTGTTTGCAAAGATCTTTAAAGGACCAATATATTTACCCCATCCCACTCAGGAAAAATTGTTTTCTAATCTTTTTCACATCTTCAAAGTAGAGTTACTGGGGAACATATTCTGATTCTACTGGAATGGAAGCTTCTAATGTGTCCCTGAGGGTTTACATTTTTCTTGTAACTCTTCCCTATTCCTTTACACATCCCTCACACACTTACTTGGTGGTTGGAGGGAAACCTACAGTCTAAGGTGGGTTCCAAACCACCAAGAGCAACAGCTTTAAGTACTTAGAGAACCTTTTTCTGAAGAGGTACCGGTCCCACGACTCTCCGGAGATGAACAACTCCCTTGCTAGGCAAGTGTTAATTGTTTTCTAATCTTTTTCACATCTTCAAAGTAGAGTTACTGGGG
>CAKNYM010049973.1:204494-214651 GCA_932195095.1 Andricus curvator | reverse complement strand
AGGCGGGTTGCAGGGGTTAAGGAGCAGGGGTTATAAGGCAGGTTGCAGGGGTTAAGGGGTTGGTGTAAATTATTGAAACGTTGGCGCTGGTAGTGTATTTTTCTGTTCTTTTTGAAATTTTCTAGGGAATCAGAAACGTTGTGAAGTGGCCTTTAGTTTAGTAAATCCTTACTTGCAAGCAGTTGTACGCTCGTCAGAGATTGCCGCGAGCGAAGTCGACATTTAAGTGGTTAAATAGAATCCGCGGGTTACGAACGAGCATATATAAAGGAGACTCGGTGCTTCCGGCATTATCACCGTTCACACGCGTATTGCTCCTCAAAAAGTCAAAAAGTCTAATAGAGATAATATTGTTAATCTCTTCATAGAAATAGACTCTACAGTTTAAAATCCTCTCAAAACAGGGCCAACAAGGTGATTTTTAGAGAAACTAGGGGATTAATAGGGGAATAAATTATTTTCAACAAAATTATTGCAGGTATTACATTGAATTCAATGTGAAACAGATTTTCAATACAATAGTTAATTTTTCAAACAAATAGATGAATTTTTAACTCAAATGATGACGATCTTTCTACAAAAGAAATGAATTTTTAAGCAAATAGTTAAATTGTCAACTGCAAAAGATAAATCTTCAGTCAAGACTTAAATTTAGTTAAATTTTCAGTTAAAATGGATTAATTTTGAACAAAAAAGAAAAAATTCAAAGAAATAAATATTTTTTCAACTGAAATTATGAATGACTGAATTTTTGACGAAAAGCTGAAAAAAGTTAAAAATTCATCACTTGGGTTGAAAAATTAACGATTTTTTTGAAAATTCATCGAATTTTTAACTTAAAAAGATTAATTTTCAACCAAAAATTTAATAGTTAAATTTTAAATTAAAAAGATTGATTTACAATCATAAACATGATTAATTTTTTAAAAATACATGCAATGAAATACATGAATTTTCAACCAAATAGTTGAATTTTCAACTAAAAAATATCAATTTTCAATCAAAAATAGAAAAGTTAAATTCTCAGTTAAGAAGATTAATTTTCATTCAAAAAATTAAAAATAAAATGAATTTTTAGCAAATTAGTTCCACTTTCAACCAAGGACAGTGGAATTTTGAACTAAAAAAATTCTTTTCTTTTAAATCAAAAACAATATAATTAATGCTTAATAATTAATCAATTCCTCTTTTTTATTTTTTGTCCAAGGAAAAAGGAAATTCTTTTTTTTTTAGGAAAACTTTATTTTTTTTCTTCAAATTACAATAGGAGCATTTTGTGGTGGTTGTCCAAATTTGGTCGTTGGATTATTGTTTTTATTTTCAGGAATTCTATACATTCACTTGACTATTGGACGTTAAATAGGATTTTGAATTTGATTTTAATGTAATTTAAAATTCTTGAATTGAACAATATAATTTAACCAAAGAATTAATTCTCAACTAAAAGAGATCAATTTTCAACCAAAAATAGAATATTTGACTTTTCAGTTGAAACAATTTATTTTTTAAGCAAAGAAAAACTAATTTTCGCCAAAATAGTTGAATTTTCAAACGAAAACGATGAATTCTCAACGAAAAAAAGTAATACTGGATATTTTAAAGAAAAAAGATTTTATTCTTAAATCAAAAACATTCAAGTTCAACTAAAAAAGTCGAATTTTCAACAAAATACATCAATTTCGGTTTTTTTTAATTAATTAATTTTTTTTTAAATTCGATTATTTGGTTGGCAATGATTTTTCTTGTTTGAAAAATCAACTATTCTGTTAAAAATCATCTTGTTCGATTGAAAATTCAACTGTTTTGTTGAACATATTTGTTTATAAATTTGACAATTTAATTGAAAATTCATGTTTGCAGTTTGAAAATGCAACTATTTGCTTAAAAATTAAGTTTCTTTTTATTATTTTTTTTCCTTTATCAACTGTTTGTTAAAACATACGAAATTTTAACTTGAAAACTCAACTCTTTTGCTGAATATTCATCTTTTAATTAATTTTTTTCTGAAAAAAAGATCTTCTCCTTTCGCTCCGCTGGGATACGAACCACAGAACTTCTGATTTCCGGTCAGGTGCTTTTCCCGCCCATTAAGCTACTAGAGAGATCGACAGAAGAAACTTTATTTCAGAAAATTTACGCATTATTATGCTAGATGTTGCAAATAAAATTTTTAAAGGAATCTCTATTATCATTAGAGAATAACAGAAATTTTCAAAGTCTTTTCAGACTAGATGGAGCTATGAATTAAAAATTATTTTAATTAATTTTTTCTGATCCCAGCGGAGCGAAAGGAGAAGATCTTTTTTTCAGAAATAAAATTAATTAAAATAATTTTTAATTCATAGCTCCATCTATTCTGAAAAGACGTTAAAAATTTCTGTTATTCTCTAATGATAATACTGATTCCTTTATTGATCTTTTGTGGTAGAAGTTTCATCTTTTTTCGTTGAAAATTCAACTACTTTGTTGAAAATTAATCGGTTTTTGAGGATTCAAGTATTTTGTTGAAAATTCGTACTGCTTGATTGAATTTAACTGTTTTTCATTCAAAATTCAAAAACGAATGTGCAACAAAACAGTTGAATTTTCTAGTAAAAAAGATGACTTTTCAACGAAATAGTTGAATTTTCTACAAAATAATTAAATTACAACAAAATAGTAGAATTTGTAACAAAAAGAGATAGGGGAAATAGGGGAAAGAGTGTTTCGTTCAAATAATCAATGTACATCTACAGAATGGCGAATCGGCGGACGATTTCAAATTCTCGGTTTTCCCCGGTTGCAAAATAAATGAATTTTGAAAAAAATACTTAAATTTTCCACTAAAAAATATCAATTTTTCACAAAAAATGGAATAGTTAAACTTTCAGTTGAACAAATTAATTTTCAACAAAAAAACGGATTTTCAACAAAATAGTTCCATTTTCAACCAAAGTGATGAATTTTCAAATAAAATTATGAATCTTTATCTGGAATAGTTAAATTTTAAACCAAAGAGATAAATTTTCAACTAAAATGATAAATATTTAACTGGAACACTTGAATTTTCAACCAAAAAGACGAATTTTTAAAGAAGATTACATTTTAAATAAAAAGATTAATTTTCTACCCAAAAATACAATTTTTCAACCAAATACATTAATTTTTAAAGAAAGGTTTGAAGTTTTAATAGAAGAAGACAAATTTTCAACCAAATAGTTCACTTTTGAACTGAAAAAATAATCATTTTCAATCAAAAATGGAATAGTAACATTTTTAGTTTAAAAAATTATTTTTAAACCAAACATAAGAGTTTTCAACCAGAACAATGAATCTTTAACTGAAATAGTTAATTTTCAAACCAACAAATTAATTAATTACCAAAACTTTAATAATTAAATTTCAAGTTAAAAAAATTAATGTTTAACCAAACAGATGCATTTTCAACAACGACTATGGAATTTTCGATTGGAATAAGTTACATTTTCAGTTAAAAAAATTACTTTCAACAAAAAAAAACTAACTTTTAACAACAACAAAAACTAACTTTCAAAATAATAGTTATATTTTCAAACAAAGTGATGAATTTTCAAATAAAATTGTAAATATTTAACTGCAATAGTTGAATTTCAAACCAGAAAGATGAATTTCTAACTGAAATGATGAATCTTTAACTAGAATAATTGAATTTTTGACCAAAAAGATTAATTTTCAACCAAGAAGATTAATTTCTATCAAAAAAGACGAATTTTCAACTAACAAAGATAATTTTTCAACCAAAAATTGAATAATTAAATTTTTAGTCAAAAATGAATGTTCAACCAAAGACATGCATTTTGAACTAAAATGATGAAATATTCAACTGGAATAATAGTTACATTTTCAGTTTAATAAAAATAATAATTTTCAACCAAAAAACATCCAAAGAAAAAACAAATTTTCAATCAAACAGCTCATTTTCCAACCACAGAAATGAATTTTTAAATAAAACGATGGATCTTTAACTGAAAAAAAAAAATTAATTTTTAACAAAAGAGTTTAACTTTCAACCAAATAATTTTATTTCCAGCCTAAAATATGAATTTTCAACAAAAATGATAAATATTTAACTGGAATACTTGAATTTTTAACTGAACAGAAGAATTTTTAATCAAGAAGATTAACTTTAAAAGAAAAATAAGATAATTTTCTACCAAAAAATTTTCAATTAAAAAAGACAAATTTTTATCCAAATTGTGGAATTCCGAACTTGAAAATAATAATTTTCAACTCACAAAGGAACAGTTAAATTTTCATTTAAAGAAAGTAATTTTCAACCAAACTGATGAATTGCCAACTAAAATTATGAATCTTCAACTAAAATGATAAATCTTCAACTGGAATAGTTGAATTTTATGTCAAATAGATGAATTGTTAACTATAAAGATTAATTGTCTACAAAAAAAGATGAATTTTCCACAAAGTACATACATTTTCAAACAAATAGTTTAATTTTTCAATGCAAAATATCAATTTTCAACCAAATAGTTGAATTTTCATCAAAAAATAAATAAATTGATTTTCAAGAAAGTAGTTACATTTTCAACCACACGGAAAAAATTTATCCGTGAAGAAGTCACGAACTTGTAGCTAGGTCTCGGATACGAGATAAAAAAATGAAACATTACATCCTTATTTCTATGAGAAATATATGGATAAATTTCGAAGTTTCTTACGAACAGTTCCAATTTCCTACGAACAGTTCCTGAAAATTTCAGACTGAAATATTAAGAGGAAAAATTTTATTTGTGCGATTTAATTTTATATTAATTTATTAAATTCGCAACTCAGAAGATTCGAACCCTCAAAGACTGCTGACTCACCAGTTTCTAAACATAAACCAGGAGTGCGTAAACACGCGCAGCCATCGAGGCCAAACAAAATAGGTATTATAAAACAGGCCTGCCCAAGTAGGGGAAAACTGCTCATTTTCCAGATGGGGATTTAACACCACTAGCGACCTCTATTCATTCAACTTCACGACAGCGACTACCCCCCAAGCCTCTGGACCTGTGAAAAGGGACGTGGTGGTGGAACTCGAACATGTGGTGAACGAGCAGTTTTCCCCTACTTGGGCAGGCCTGTTATAAAACTTCTAGCCACTCATCCGACGAGCTCGAGGCACACATACGAGCGCACACACGCACCGCGCGTTTGGGAGAGTGTGTGTGTGGGCCACGTACAGGCGGACTTAGTTTCGAGTTCCCAGATTTGTCGGGCAAGCTCGTGTGTGCTCTGAGAATCTTTTCCCAATCACTCGTAATATTTTTGTAATTATTCACGTAAAAAAGAAGTGATGAACCGTTTTAGAATTTTCACATCGAGTTTGTCAATCTTGCTCAAAGTTCGCAGGTTATTTACGAAAATACATAAATATCCGATGAATTTTTCTCATATCCGAGACCTAGCTACTAGTTCGTGACTTTTTTACGGATAAATTTTTTCCGTGCAGAGATTATTTTTAAATTAAAATGATGAATCTTCAACCAAACAAATTAATTTTTAACAAAAGTTTAACTTTTAACCCAGTAGTTGAATTTTTAACTAAAAAACGATGAATTCGCAAGGAACAATGTAAAAAAAATTCTATTATAATTCTGAAATATTTCTTCTTTGAAATACTACTTCTACTCTGAAAACTGCTTGAAGTACTTTTATTATCTAAAATTTAGAAGAGGGAACATTCAAATTGTGACGAATTTTGACTTGGAAGAGGGATTTTTGAAAATTCCTTTCTTCTAAATCCGAATTATAATTCCTTTAAAAAATTCCCATTCCATGTAAAAAATTCCCTGTTCCAAGTGAAATTATATTTCTTGAATTTTTCTATAATCAGAAGTAAATTCCCGGTTTTTAACTTAAATTTCCGGTCATTTCCCGGTTTTTTCCCGGTCAATAAAATTCCAGGTCATTTCCCGGTCTTTCCCGGGTTCCCGGTCAAGTCGCCACCCTGATCTATTACATTTATTTTTTAAATCGAAAATGCAAAATGAAATAGAAAAAAAAAATAACATGGGATAAAATAAAAGAAGGGAAGGGAGGAAGTCGACTAAATTGCAAGGCAGAACGAATGGTCTCTTTTGGCCAATCAGATTCACGACTGACAGGTCTCATTCATTCGGCGTCTGGATATAAATTGGCGAGAGGCAGTGGAACGGCAAGAGTTTCGATTCTTTTTTATTTATTTTGACTTTGCTCGTTTTTAGGATTAATTGAAAGTCAGAAAATAAACGAACTCGCGCTTCTCGCGAGAATAAAGGCGTAAAAGAAAGGCGAGCCCACGCGAGATCCTTCTTCATCCCACGGGGATTGCAAACACGTCGAGTTTGCTTGAGCTAACAGAGTAGATTATTTTGTAAGGTGTACAAATCTACAATGTAAGTACGTGATAGGTGAATGGTCTCAGACATTCAGGGACTTACCTTTCGAATTAATAAAAAAAAAATTAATGAGTGATGAATTTTTAACTACTAGACTACGAGCATTATACAAGCGCGCAAAAGAAATACCCTGGTGGAAAAAATTTTTACAAGAAAGTACATTTCTACAACTGTAATTTTTTGGTAAAACATGTACTTTTTTGTAAAAAATGTACAAAATTTAACAAAAAAATACAGTTGAATACAAATAGCTAACTTTTTCGTGTATTTTCTGATAGAAAAGTAAAAAAATTAACAAAGTAATAGTTTCTACAATTCAAAAATTTGTATAACTTTTCATGAATATTTTTTTTTACTTTGTTGTAAAAATCTACATGGTATTATAGAAAACCACAGAATTTTACATTTTTTTAATTTGGGTGTTTGAGGTCATAAAAACACTTTTAATTTTACGTAAATTATTGTCGAAAATTACAAATCTTTACAAAAAAATACAATATTTCACAAAAGTTGAAATATTGGGAAACTGTACTTAAAATTATGTTGTATATACTGGTACATTATTGTAGAAATGTACAAATTTAAACAACAAAATATAAATTTTTACAAATATTTAAAGGAATCTGTATTATTAGAGAAAAAAAGAATTTTTTAACGTCTTTTCAGACTAGATGGAGCTATGAATTACATTTTTTTTTTAAATTAATTTTTTTTTCTGAAAAAAGAGCTTCTCGATTCGATCCGCTGGGATTCGAACCACAGAACTTCTGATTTCCGGTCAGGTGCTTTTCCTATTAAGCTACTAGAGAGATCGAGAAAATAAACTTTATTTCGAAAGGAGTGAACGGAGAAGATCTTTTTTCAGACAAAAATAAATGAATTGAAACAAATTTTTAATTCATAGCTCCATCTAGTCTGAAAAGACCTTAAAAAATTCTGTTATTCTCTGATGATAATACAGATTCATTTAAAAATTTGATTTGTAACATCTAGCATAATAATGCGTATATTATCTGAAATAAAGTTTCTTTTCTCGATCTCTCTAGTAGCTTAATGGGAAAAGTACCTGGCCGGAAATCAGAAGTTCTGTGGTTCGAATCCCAGCGATGTGAAAGAAGATCTTTTTTTTCAGAAAAAAAAAAGTTAATAAAAAAAATGTTTACAAATGATTGTTTTAGAATCCGCATCAACGTTTCGACTTGTATACTTTACTGTACATTTTTGTAGGATAAATAATATATAATTTTCTACAAGAAACTACAATTTTTAAAAAATATTACACTTTTACCAAGAACTTTTGCTATTATAATCAGATATTGTTTTAATCTGAAATATTCCACTTTTAACCCATTAAATTTGAAATTTTTTAATTAAGTAAGAAATTTTTTGAATCTTTAGCAATATTTTACTTTTCATTTAAAATGAGCAATTATAAATCAAATATTAAAAACTAAAAAATTTAAAACTGAATGATTTGAAGCAGAAAGCCTTGAATCGTTAATATTTCAGATGGTTAAATTAAAACTTTGTACGTTACAATTTTAATTGTTCTATTTAAAAAATTTTTAATATCTAAGTGAAATTATTGGATTTTGATGCATAACTAACGATTGAAAAATTACCAATTTGGAAGAAATTTAAGTTAGTTTAAGAGATATTTACAACTTTTGAGAAGATCCAAACTTAATTTAAAACTGAAAAATATTTCGAAAAATGAATAACTAAATTTAGCTTTTTAAAGATTTCGAAATAAATTTTTAAAGCTTTTTATTATCTTTAAAGGTTTTGAGAAAAGAACTAAAATAAAAACTTTGCTGGGAAAATTTAAAATGATTGTTTATTTTAAAAGATTAATTTTAAGAGAATATTTAAAAAGATTCAAAAAAAATTTTTGAATAATAAATAACAATTGAACAATTATTAATTTGGAAAGTAATCGAGTAAGTTTAAAATATATTTAGAAGTTTTGAAAAGATTAAAAAATAATTGAAAACGTGAAAAGATTTCAAAACATTTAAAAAACAATGTAGATTTTTGAAGATATCCAACACAAAATTTAAATCTTTTTATGCATTTTGAAAGGTTTTAAATAAATAACAAATTTGTATCAAAATTTCGAGAAAACCTAAGAATATTTTTTGAAGAATTAATTTTAAAAGAACATTTATTAAGATTTCCAAAATTGTCAAAAAAGAATTTGGATGATTTTAAGGTGATTTTTTTTACTTTTGCAGGATTTAAAAAAAAATTGGAAAAGTTCGAGTTCCAAGATAATAAAATTATTATTAGATTCGTGGAAAATTTGTAAATGATTTTTTCTCGCACAATTTTTTAAGAAAATATTTAAAAAGATTTATAAAACAAACTTTAATTTATAAATTAATGTTTCTAGCTTAAAATTGCTTAAAATGACATAATTTAGAAAATTTATAATTTTTTTTATTCATTCTTCAATGTATAGCGTTGAAAATAATAGCGTGGATTTCTATTTTTTTAAATATTTTAACTGCATAATGTATAAAAGTTAAAAATTGAACTTTTGCGGTTTAACGGCTTTTAATTAAAAAATTTTAAATGGAAAAGTTTTTAAAGCTTTCATTTTATACCCGAAAATTACTGAGCGTTTGAATTCACATTTTTTTAAGCTTTAATTTGAAAAGCTTAAAATTCAAAAGTATTCCACTTTAAGTGTGTTAATTTGCGGTTCAGTTTTGATAACTTCAAATGAAAAAAAATGTATTTTCAAGAGTTCGAATCTTTTAATTGCAATGACGGTGATCAACTTTTTCTCAATTGTTCAATTTTGATTTGCAGTCAAAATTCGGTTCTTTTTCGACCTAGGATAAGAAATATTAAAAATATTACAATGACATAATTTTAAATGACATATATGGTGTCCAATCGATTGCTACATATTTGAAAAAAAAACTTCAAACTTAAGGTTTTTTTTTTTTTTTAATAACGATTATTCATGATTGTCTTTTAATATTCTACCATTCCTTTAAAGTTTAAACATAGAAGCTTTTTGGTAATAGTGATCGTGTACACATCCTAATTCAAAATTATCTCATTGCAATATTCTAAATATTTGTCATCCTAGGTCGAAAAAGAACAACTTTTTGCCTGCAAAAGCTGTAAATTCTTTTAGATTCTTGTAGTTGTAAATTCTTGTAGAAAATTAATAATACAATAGAATACAACAATGTACAAAAAAATACAAAAAAGTACCAAATTCTTCTCAATAATAGAAAAAAGTTGTACTTTCCTGTAATTTTGGTTGTAATATATTGAATTTATTTGTAGATTCCCGTCAAAATAGTTCTAGTTTTCTGTACTTTTTTGTAACAAATTTTCCACCAGGGTAACTTTCAATAACAGCTCTAGCCATCCATACCTACTTAACACGTGAAGTACGCAATAATTAAGTAAAATGAATAATATTCTTTACTAAATGATCATTCTGTTTAAAACATAAAATGTATTTCATTGATTTTTATAAATTTATTTAATTTTAGGTAAGTTAAGATTGACTTTCTCAATACACGACGTAAAATGTATTTCATTAATTTTTATACATTTCTTTAGCTTTAGGTAAGCTACGATTGACTTTCTCAATATACGACGTAATATAACATCACAAACATCAATCAAACTCAGCAAACATCAATTTTACTGCATAATATAGCACTTCGGTGGCGCCACGGACTGAGACAATTTTGGCATTCATCTACCGAAATATAACGCGCATAATGATAAAGT
>CAKNYM010049973.1:183501-197527 GCA_932195095.1 Andricus curvator | reverse complement strand
TTTGTGGAAAATTCGTCTTTTTGCTTGACACTTCAACTATTTTGGTAGGAAATTAAACTATTTGGTTCAAAATTAAACTATTTAAAAATTTAACTATTTTGTAGAGAATTGGTCTTTTTGGTTTGAAAATCATCTCTTTTTGTAAAAATGTCATCTTTTTTGACAAAAAAAAATAACTGATTGGTTGAAAATGTTTGTAATTTGTTTAAATTTTGCAAAATAGTTAAATTTTAAAATAAATAGTTTAGTTTTGTAACTAAATACTTAAATTTTCTATCAAAACAGGTGAAGTTTCAAGCAAAAAGATAAATTTTCAACCCACACGCTTAACTTTCTAAAAAAAAGACAACATTTCAATAAAATGCGGAAAGATATTTAGAAGCACAAAAAAATAAAAAGTAAAATCATTTGAAGTTTAAAAAATTTCAAAACATTTTGAACAAAATGTAAATATTTGAAGATTTCAAAATAAAATTTTTAAGAATTTTATAGATTTTGAAAGGTGTTAATATAACTTTTTTTTTATATTTTCCTGGAAAAATGTAAACTGATATTAGGAATAATTTTAGGAATGAATCGAGTCCGTTTAAATGATATTTAGGAATTTTAGAAGTTTTGAAAAGATTAAAAATATTTAGAAGTTTTAAAGATTTCCGAAACTTTATAAAATATTTTTAAATTTCTTTCAAACTTCTACAAGTCCTAAATATCTTTTAAACTGATTTGAATTTTTCCTTAAATTATGTAACATCCTGTCAAATAAAAAAACTTTCTTAGAAACTTTCGAGATACTTTTTCGAAAAATCTGAAATCTTCAAAAACCTTTTTAAATTTTCTCAAGAAACCTGAGAAAATCATATTTATATAACCTTCAAACAAATAAACTTCAAAAATAGATTCGAAATTTGGATTTTGCATTAAAAATTATTTTATCGTCAATTTATAATTTTTTTAAAATTGTTTCGGTTTTGACTGAAAAATCTTTTTTCGTTGAAAATTAATCTGGTTTGATTGAGGATTCAACTATTTTGTGAAAAATTTCTCTTTTTTGGATGAATTAAACTCCTTTTTAATTAAAATACAATTATTTTTTGGTTGAATTATCAACTATTACATTTTTCGATTACAATTCACCTTTTTCGATTACAAATTTAACTACTTGATTAAAAGTTGAAATACTCTGTTAAAAATTTATTTATTTAGTAGAAGATTCATCATTTTAGTTGAAAATTTATCGTTTTGTTTTGCAATGTAACAATTTGTTGGAAAGTCATCTTTTTGATAGAAAATTAATCTTATTGGTAGAAAATAAATTCATTTTGCTGAAAATTAACTTTTCTTTTAAATTCATATTTTTGGGTTAAAAAATTATACTTAGTCTCTTTTGGAAATTTTTTTAAGATCAATCTTTTTTGGTTCAGAATTGAACTACTTTGTTACAAATTTGTCCTTTTTGGATGAATTTAACGAATATTCATTTAATAATAAATTAAAGCCTTTTTTGGTTTAAAAATAATTTTTTTTTTCCTGAAAATTTGTCTTTTTGGATGAATTCAACTAATATTTAGCTAATAATAAATTTACATCTTTTTTGGTTAAAATATCAATTATGTATTACATTTTTCGAAGATAATTCATTTTTTTTGGTTAAAAATTCAACTATTTGGTTTAAAATTACCATTTTTGTTGAAATTTTGATTTGATATATCTAAAATCTTTTTGAATTTTCTCAAGAATCTTAGCAAAACTATATTTATTTAACCCTAAAAACAAATAACCAGAAAAAAAATAGTTATTCGAAATTTTTATTTTGCATTAAAAATTATTTTAGATCAACTTAGAATTTTTTGGTTCAAAATAACGTGCAGCCCACAAATATTGACCGATTTGGACCAAAAAAAATGAAGAAAAAGCTGATAAGATTTCTAAGAGAGTTTTCGAGCCTGATTTTTGAATTAGTTTTCAATTATTTTTATAAATAAACAAATATGACGAAAAAAATGGCCATTTTTTCTATTTATAAACAACAATAAACAACAACAAAATTTATAAACAAATTAATTGTTGAAAAAATGTTTTCTACGATTTTTCATAATTATACGTTTTTTTAAGTTACATTGCAAGAAATTTTAATGGAAACAATATTATATTTTTAAAAATTTCTCTTAAGATTATAATTGTTCATAATATAAACAAATTTAATAAACAGATGCAATAATGAGGCATTTTTCGACAGAAAAATTAGTTTTTTTCGATGTCAGTTTTTTTTAAATTAGGAACTTTATGATAATTTTAGCAAAATTCATAATTTGTTGAATAATCTCATGATTTTTTTTAACAAATTTAATAAACAAATGCATTATTCGGGCATTTGTCGGCAGAAAAATTAGTTTTTTTTTTAATGCCAGTCATTTCAGTTGGGAACTTCATGACAATTTCAGCAACATTCATAATGAGTGGATAAATTTTCTGATTTTTTAAACAAAGTTAATAAACAAATGCATTAATCAGGCATTTGTCGACAGAAATAATTCGTTTTTTTCGATGTCAACTATTTAAATGGGGAACTTTATGATAATTACAGCAAAAGTCATAACTTTTTGATCAATTTTATGATTTATTTTAAACAAATTTAATAAACAAATGCATTATTGGGGCATCTGTCGACGGAAAAATTCTTTTTTTTTCGATGTCAGACTTTTTAATTGTGATCTTTATAATAAATTCAGCAACATTCATGAAAGTTGATAAATTTTATCATTTTTATTGACAAATTTAACAAACAAATGCATTATTCGGGCATCTGTGGACAGAAAAATTCATTTTTTTCCATGTCAGTCTTTTTAATTGGGAACTTCATAATAATTTCAGAAAAATTCATAATAAGTTGAAAAATTTTATTTTTTTTTAAACAAATTGAAGAAACAAATAATCAAATACCCTAATAATACATATGTTTATTAAATTTATTTAAAATCATTAAGTTCCAATTAAAAAGACTGACTTCGAAAAAAAACAAACAATTTTTCCATCGACAGATGCCCGAATAATGCATTTGTTTATTCAATTTGTTTTTTAAAAAATATGAAATTTATCAACCAATTATGAATTTTGCTGAAATCATCATGAAGTTCCCAATTAAAAAGACTGACATCGAAAAAAACGAATTTTTCCGTCCACAGATGGCCGAATAATGCATTTGTTTTAAAAAACCATAAAATTTATGAACTCATCATGAATGTTGCTGAATTTATTATGAAGATCCCAATTAAAAAGTCTGACATCGAAAAAAAAAATTTTCTGTCGACAGATGCCCCAATAATGCATTTGTTTATTAAATTTGTTTAAAAAAATCATAAGATTAATCAACAAATTATGCATTTTCCTAAAATTATAATAAAGTTCCTAATTAAAAAAGTTGGCATAGAAAAAAAACGAATTTTTCTGTCGACAAATGCCTGATTAGTGCATTTGTTCATTACATTTGTTTAAAAAATCATAAAATTTATCAACTTATTATGTATGTTGCTGAAATTGTCATGAAGCTCCCAACTGAAAAGACTGGCATTGAAAAAACCGAATTTTTCTGCCGAAAAATGCCCGAATAATGCATTTGTTTATTAAATTTGTTTAAAAAAATCATAAGATTAATAAAAAAATTATGAATTTTCCTAAACTTATAATTAAGTTCCTAATTAAAAAAGTTGACACAGAAAAAAACGAATTTTTCTGTCGACAAATGCCTGATTACTGCACTTGTTCATTAAATTTGTTTATAATATAAACAATTATAATCTTAAGAGAAGTTTTTTTAAAAAATAATATTTTTTCCATTCAAATTTCTTTCAATATAACTTTAAAAAACTTATAATTATGGAAAATCGTAGAAAATATTCAACAATTTGTTTATAAATTTTTTTTTTATTGTATAATATTGGAACATCTTTAAATAACGGTACTCTATGAAACTTAGGCGATTTCAACAATTTTCCTGTGATTGACAATCACCGGGAACTTCAAATAGAAAAAATGGCCATTTTTTGTCATATTTGTTTATTTATAAAAAAATTGAAAACCTAATTCAAGAATCAGACTGGACAACTCTCTTAGAAATCTTATCAGCTTTTTTTTTTAAATTTTTTTATCCAAATCGGTTAATATTTTTGTGGGCTGTAGGTTATTTTGAACCAAAAAGTCATTCTTTTTCTCACTGTACACCGCTCCGTCCCAGGTCGCTGATCAATCTCTCTAGCAATCACCCCAGGTGAAGAGCTTCACAAAGTCATTGTATGTCATAAATCAAACAAAACACTCAATTAAAAATTATTATAAATTATTACACTTTTTGTTTAAAGACTAAAAGTCTAATATGTTAGTCTCCACAATGATTAAACGATTTATTTTCATGAATGACTCCCCCTTTTTCTGAGTCTGTTGTATACCAAAGCCATTCATTCATAGAAAAAATAAGAGGGGGGGGGGGGGGGGGGAAACTGACTGAAAGAGAGAGGAAGAGTAATGTAATTGCTTAACGATTATTAGCAAGAGAATCTTTTTTTTAACGGAGAGGAAGAAAAAAAAATAAATGACAGTAAGTTAAGAGACTTGACTTCTCTTTAAAGGAAGGATAAACAGAATAAGCAAACCCATGGCAATCATTGCCAATGCGACCATGCTCGTAAAACGCACCGCTAATTTCCGGTCGCTGAAACGGTCTCCACCCCCCCCCCCCAATCCTTCTTCTCTTCAGTCTTTTGAATCTCTTATACCCACCCACTCTTTTTTTTTACTGGCCTCGATTCAGCATTTTGCAAATTATTATATAATAATAATGATATTAGGGAATTTTAGAAGTTTTGAACAAATTTAAAATCTTTAGAAATTTTCAAGATACTTTTTCGAAAAATCTGAAATCTTCAAAAACCAAAAATATAATATATAATTTATTTATTTTTATTTTATATTTTTTTACACAAAAAAAAAAACAATTCCAATTTGAACTAAATTGAATTAAATTACGTAACGGATTATAGGCCCTTTCTGAGCCCCCCCCCCCCCACACCCTCCTGTAACAAACTGTAAACAATATTTTTACTCCCCCACCCCACTCTTTCTGTACGTAATTTTTAGTTTCCAAAAATTTGTTACTAGTTATTACTAGTAGAATTAGGCAGGGTGTCCGAGAACTTCATTTTCAAAATTCCCTTATTTTTCCTTGTATAATTTTTCATTTTCCTTGATCATTAATATTCAAATACCAGCATTTTAATCTTGAAATACTTTTAACGTAAAATCTTTTATAAACGGAATAAAACAGTATTTCAGATACAAATTTATTAATTGATTTTAAACAAAAAAATGTAATTTCTACTATAAAAGATGGCTTTTAACAAAATACTTGAATTTTCAACAAAATAATTAAATTTTTAACATAATAGTTGAATTTTCAACCTAAAAATATAAATTCCCAACAAAAAGTGTCACAGTTTATATTTCAATAAAAAAACATGAAATTTATACAAAAAAAGTTTTTTAAAACTAAAAAAAACGAATTTTCGACAAATAAAGATTTTTCACTCAAGAAAGAAAATTTTACCTAAATTTTTGAACCTTCAACCCCAAAGATGAATTTTCTCTACAAAAATTGAATTTACAAACAAAAAATATGACTTCAGCAAAAAATTATTTTCCCAAGAAACTGATGCAGTTTTACCCAACAAAAATCAAATTTTGAACCAAGAAAATTATATTTTTTACCAAAAAAAGGAGAATTATAAACTAAAAAAAATCAATCTTCTTCAGCCTTCAAATATTATAAACGCTTTCATATTGTGATTTGATAATAATAAAAATAAAAAAGGCGAAAGAAATAAAAAAGAGAAAGAAGGGGATTTGTTTGGTTGCCTTCTCATTTTTATTTTCTCTTTTTTATTTTTGTCCAAAGAAACCAATTTTTTTCTTTTTAGGAATTGCAATGGGAGCATTTCGAATTTACGAATTCGAAGGAATTAGAAAAATTTTTAAAGTCCAAAAAATGCCGTTGATTTCCTTAAAATTGGAATGAATTGAAAAATCAATTAAAATTGAAAACAATTTTAAAATATGAAGAAACTTTTATGAATTCAGTAACTTTGAAATGAGCTTAGAAAAATTCCAGGGAATTCAAAAGAATGATATGAAATGCCTAGGAATGCAAGGTGAGGTTAAAAGAATTCAGGATCAATTAAATAAAAACTTTTAAGAATTAAAAAAAAAATCCATTGAATTAAGTATAATTGAGTAAGTTTAGAATAATTCAAGTGAAATTAAAAAATTCAAGGGAATCCCAAAGAATTTAAAAGAATTCAGGGTGAATTTCAAAAAATAATTTCGAATCTCTTCAAATCTTTGAAACCGCACTAATTTCTAAATAAAAAAAGGACTAATATCTACAAAACAATTCAACAAATTCAAATGAATTGGAAAAAGTTTTAAAAATCGAAAAAATCCATTTAGTTTTGTAAAATTTGAGTGAATTTAGAGGAAATTAAGGGAAACGAGAAGAATTCGATGAAATGCATAAAAATTCAAGGTGAATTAAAAAAATCAAATGAATTGACAAAAATTTAAAAATATGAAAAAATTCATTGAATTGAGTAAGTTTGAAATGAATTTTAGAAAAAATTCAAGAGAATTCAAAAGAATTTGATGAAATGCCCAAAAATTAAAGGTGAGTTTTAATGACTTCAAGATGAATTAAACAAAAACTTTTTAAAAATCCACTGACCTGAGTAAAATTGAGTGCATCAAGAAGAATTCAAAGGGATTTAAAATAATTCAGGACTAATTAATAAGAATTCAGGGCGAATTCCAAATGAATTGCAAAAAATATTGGAAAATCTCTTAAAATCTTTGAAAACCTACAAAAAAAACCCTACCGAAAAAAATTACCCCTCAATTTTATCGAAATCTAATAATATTTTTTAATCAAACATTTTTGTATCGATTTAGTAACTCAATAGCTATAAAATAAATTCTCACTTTTTTAAATTGAAAATTGAATTTCTTTTCTCAGTTTAAAGTTGAAAAAACGTGCCCCTTGAGCGAAAAAATCTTCTCCTTCGATTATCTCGAAACCTAAGAATATTTTTTAATCAAAATTTTTCATATCGATTCAGCAACTCAATATCTAGAAACTAGATGTTCACTTTTTTTTATTAAAAAAAGGGATGTTTTATCACCGTCCAACGTTGAGAACATGTGTAAAATAAATGAAAATCGGTACTTACGATAGAAGTAAGCAACGGACATACTTGTATTTCAAGCTGAGATTTTAATATCAAGGTACTCACCTGAAACAGTCAAAGAAATATAAAATTTAGTCATACAGTCACGATAAGTAAGTACATCCTTATCACACGTGGAATATAATACACAAATATTTAAATTAACATTAAAAATATAGGATTCCATAAACCTTAATTAATTAGAGGTATGTTTATTTTAATAAATCGGTAATAACGTTATGCAGCCAATCCAATTTAATTTAGTTCCACTCTAAAATGGGTTTTCTAATATTGGAAAATATTTACTGTTTAGTTAGTAAAATTAGGGCGGCCGTTTTAATGCAGGAAAAAAGGATGACTTCAATAAAATTGTTGAATTTGGAACCAAATAATAAAATTCTTAACTAAAAGTATCATCGTCAGGAGGAAGCAACTGCAAAAAAAAGAAATAAAAAGGCAAATAAAAATAATAAATAAAACAATACTAGGGTAGCCCCAAAGTTCATTTTCAAAATTCCGTAACTTTACTCTGACCAATTTTTCATTTTCCCTGACCATTAATATTCAAATGCCAGAATCTTAATTTCATGATATTTAAAAAAAAAATATTCATAAAACAAATCAAATATTGAAAACTAAACATTTCTAAACTGAATTATTTGAAATAGAAAGCCTTGATTCGTTAATATTTCAGTGTTAAATTAAAACTCTGTATGTTAAAATGTTAACTGTTCTATTTAACAAATTTTTAATATGTAAATAAAAAAATTATTGAATTTTAATGCATAAATAACAAATGAACAATTATCCATTTGAAAAAAATTCGAGTTTATTTGAGAGATATTTACAAGTTTTGAGAAGATCCAAACTTAATTTAAAACTGGAAAAGATTCTGAATTGAAAAATTAATTAAAAAAGAATATTTAATAAGATTTTCAAAATTTTCAAAAAAGAATCCGGATGATTTTAAGCTAATTCTTTTTACTTTTGAAAGATTTTCAAAAAATTGTAGGAAAAATTTGAATTCCAAGATAATAAAATTATTATTAGATTCCTGGAAAAATTTTTAATGAATTTTTTAAACAAATTTTTAAGAGAATATTTAAAAAGATTTCAAAACAAATTTTAATGTATAAATTAATTTTTCTAGCTTAAAATTGCTTAAAATGATATAATTTTGAAAATTTATACATTTTTTTATTCATTCTTCAGTTCATAGCATTGAAAATGATAGCGTGGATTTCTATTTTTTTTTTATTTTAACTGTACAATGTATGAAAGTTAAAAATGTTAACATTTTTTTAAGCTTTAAATTTGAAAGTTTAAAATTCAAAAGTATTCCACTTTGAGTGTTTTAATTTGCGGTTCAGTTTTTATAACTTTAAATGAAAAAAATTTTATTTTCAAAAGTTCGAATCTTTTAATTTCAATCAAAAGAATTCTTAACTTTTCTGGGAAAATATAAAATGATTTTTTATTTTGAAAAATTAATTTTAAGAGAATAGTTGAAAAGATTTTTTTTTAAATTTTAATAATAAATGGCAATTGAACAATTATTAATTTGAAAAATAATCGAGTAAGTTTAAAATATATTTAGAAGTTTTGAAAAGATTCCAAAATAATTTTTTTTGAAGATGTCCAACGCAAAATTTATCAGATTTTTAAACATTTTGAAAGGTTTTGAATTAATAAAAAATTTGTATCAAAATTCGTAGAAAAACTAACAATATCTGTTTTTAAATTAATTTTAAAAGAATATTTAATAAGATTTCCAAAATTTTCAAAAAAGAATCTGGATGATTTTAAGGTAATGTTTTTAATTTTTCGGGATTTTCAAAATTTCTTGCGAAAGTTCGAGTTCCAAGATAAAGTTATTATTAAACTCCTCAAAAATTTTTCAATGATATTTTTAAACAAATTATTAATAAAATATTTTAAAAGATTTCAAACCAAATTTTAATGTATAAATTAATGTTTCTAGCTTAAATTTGCTTAAAATGACATAATTTGGAAAATTTATAAATTTTTTAATTTATTCTTCAATTCAATGCATTGAAAATGATAGCGTGGATTTCCATTTTTTTTTAATATTTCAAATGTATAATGTATAAAAGTTAAAAATTGAAATTTTGCATTTTAACGGCTTTTGATTAAAAAAATTTCAATTGAAAAGTTTTTGAATTCACATTTTTAAAGGTTTAATTTGAAAAGTTTAAAATTAAAAACTATTCCACTTTGAGTGTCTTAATTTGCGGTTCGGTTTTTATAACTTCAAATAAAAAAAATTTTATTTTCAAGAGTTCGAATCTTTTAGTTTCAATGAACGTGATCAATTCTTTCTCAATTATTTCTGACTTGAAAAAAAAAATAAGTAAAGAAATTTTTAACAAAAAAGATCATTTTCAATAAAAAGGATCGATTTTTAACAAGCTAGTTGAAATATCAACCAAAAAGTTGAACTTTCAACAAACAAGAATGATTTTCTACCCAGAAAGACGACTTTTTAATCAAAAATATGAATTTTCTACCAAATCGTACAATTTTTAACAAACAAGATTAATTTTCAACCCACAAGACGACTTTTCAACAAAATTCTTTTTTCTACCAAATAATCGAATTTTTATCTCATAAAATATACATGATAAAGTTTCAACTGAAAATATAATAGTTAAATTTTCAGATAAAAAATTAATTTTGAGCGAAAACACCAATTTTCAACAAAATTGTTAAATTTTCAACCAAAAAGGATAAATTTTCGAACAAGCATTTTTTCTACCTAGAAGAACCTGGAAAAATCCTTAAATTTTCCTCATGGTCCTAGAATTTGTAGTTTTCATTTGTATTCAATTTTTAGTTTTGTTTGAAAGCATAAAAAGATTTCAAGGAATCTGTATTATTATTAGAAAATAACAGAAAATGTTTAACGTCTTTTCAGACTAGATGGACCTATAAAAGAAAATATATTTTAAATAATTTTTTTCTGAAACAAGATCTGTGGCTCGATTCCCAGCGGAGCGAAAGGAGAAGATCTTGTTTCGGAAAACAATTATTTAGAATAATTTTTCGTTCATAGCTCCATCTAGTCTGAAAAGACGTTAACTATTTTCTGTTATTTTCTAATGATAATACAGATTCCTTAAAATCTTTTTATGCTTTCAAACAAAACTAAAAATTGAAAACAAATGAAAACTACAAATTCTAGGACCATGAGGAAAATTCAAGGATTTTTCCAGGTTCCTCTAGGTAGAAAAAATGCAAGGACTTTTCCAGGTTTTCCGGGATTTCCAGGACGCTAGACACCCTGAGATATTACATTTCCGATATGCAAATTTTATGGTGAAACATAGAAAAGGTGTCGATATCTCATCACTCTTGTCAGTATCCTCCAAGCATAAAAAGCAAAGAGCCTTGGCAGCCAGATCCAAGAAGATGAGCTCGCGTCTTTGATTTTATCAACTTCCTTCCGGTTGTAGTACACCTCTAAGAAAATATATATACACATACAAATGCATATGCCCTCATGGAGATACGCTGCGCGATTTCTGCCGGATGTTGTGCGCGAAGAGAAGAATAAACAAAATTCAAGATCCGCTTCAGTCGACTTTTCCAAAAATGGAAGTAAAATTTTCCCACTCCTCATCCACTCTACAGAAATACGAAGCTTAATACATTCCTGAATACATTCAAATTATTAATTATTAATAATAATCGAAATCATTAATTCGCATTTTTAATTTGAATTAGTCAAAAGTGACTGATTCAAAGTCAATTTTGACTGATTCAAATAATGCGGATTCGAAGACTGAGAATTCAGTCAAAAGTGATTTTTCAAATCAGTCAATTTAGCACACTGGTGGAGTCTGTCATTTTGAATGATTCAATCTGTTAAATTTGCAACTAAAAAAGGTCAATTTTCAACCAAAAATAGACTGGGAAAATTTTCAATAAACAAAATTATTTTTCAACTAGAAAAACTAATTTTTAACAAAAGAGTTCAATTTTCAACAAAAGAGATTAATTTTCAAGTAAAATTATCAATCCTGAACCAAACAAGTGAATTTTTAACAAAATAGTTCAACTTTCAACCTAGTAGTTGAATTTTTAACCAAAAAAGATTACTTTTTAACCAAGAAGATTAATTTTCTACAAAAAGACGAATTTGCAACAAAATACAAAAATTTCCAAGCATAAAGTTGAATTTTCAACTAAAGAAATATCAGATTAAAAAAAAACAACTAATTTTCAACAAAATAGTTAAATTTTCAACTAAAAAGGATCAGTTTTCAACCAAAAAAGACGAATTTTCAACCAAAACTAAAAAAAAATAGAATACCTTGATTTTCAGTTTAACAACTTATTTTTCAACAAAAAAAAATGAATTGTCAACCAAAAATGTAGTAGCTGATATTTCACACAAAAAATATTTCCATTTTAAATAAAAAACAGTTAATATTTCAACCGAAAAATGATTTTAATTTTAAATAAAAAAAAGTTAAATTTAACCAAAAAAGACGATTTTCCAACCAAGATGTATTTTTTGCGAATAAAAACGAATTTTTGTCTAAATACATTACATTTTCAACTAAATAGTTGAATTTTCAACTAAAAAAGACCAATTTTCAACCAAACATGGACTGGGAAAATGTTCAATTAAAATAATTATTTTTGCACAAGAAAAACTAATTTTTAACAAAATAGTTCCATTTTCAACAAAAGAGATTAATTTTCAAGTAAAATTATCAATCTTGAACCAAACAAGTGAATTTTTAACAAAGTAGTTCAACTTTCAACCTAGTAGTTGAATTTTTAACCAAAAAAGATTATTTTTTAACCAAGAAGATTAATTTTTTACAAAAAGACGAATTTGCAACAAGATACAAAAATTTCCAACCATAAAGTTGAATTTTCAACTAAAGAAATATCAGATTTAAAAAAAAAATACGAATTTTCAACAAAATAGTTAAATTTTCAACTAAAAAGATCAATTTTCAACCAAAAAAGACGGATTTTCAACAAAATGCATGAATTTTCGACCAAAACTAAAAAAAAATGGAATATCTTGATTTTCAGTTTAACCAATTATTTTTCAAACAAAACAAAAAAATGAATTGTCAACCAAAAATGTAGTAGCTGATATTTCAACCAAAGTATATTTTAATTTTAAATAAAAAACAGTTAACATTTCAACCGAAAAATGATTTTAATTTTAAATTTAAAAAAGTTAAATTTAACCAAAAAAGACGATTTTCCAACCAAGATGTATTTTCTACGAATAAAAAAAAATTTTTTTCGAAATACATTACATTTTCAACTAAATAGTTGAATTTTCAACGAAAAAATACCAATTTTTAACCAAAAATGGATTTTGGATTAGTTAAATTTTTAGTTAAAAAAATCAATTTTGAAACCAAAAAAGAAGAAATTTTCATCAAACTAGTTAAATTTTCAACCATAAAGCTGAATTTTCAACTGAAATAATAAATCTTAAACGACACAAATTTTGAATCAAGCAGATTAACTTTTAACCAAGAAGTTGAATTTAAAAAAAAAATTAATTTTGCGCCAAGAAGATTAATTTTCTGCAAAAAAAGAAGAATTTTTAACAAAATATATGAATTTTCAACCAAATAGTTAAATTTGTAACTTAAAAAAATGGAATACCTTAATTTTCAGTTTAAAAAATTATTTTTCAACCAAAAAACTGAATTCTCCGCCAAGAATGTAATAGCTGATATTTCAACCAAGAAAGATATTAATTTTAAATAAAAAACAGTCGAAATTTCAACCAAAAAATATTTTAAGTTTAAATAAAATAACACAGTAGAATTGAACAAAAAACGAATTTTCAACGAAATAGTTGAATCCCAAACCAAATAGATGAATTTTTAAATTTAAAAAATCACTTTTTAATAAACAAATTTAATAATTCGAATTTTAATTAAATAATTATTTAATGAATTAATGCAAAATTAATTATAATTAATTATAATTAATTTTGAATACAAACAAATGATTTTTCCACAAAATAATTGAATTGTTAACCAAATAATAAAATTTGTTACCAAAAAGATTAATTTTCTACAAAAGACAAATTTTGAATATTTAAATATTTAAAAATATTTAAAAATATGAAATTTTATTATTTTCAAACGATTTAGATTTACTTAAAATAATGGAAATTTTGAAGCGTTTGAGTATCAAATTTTTTTTTCAGTTTCAATTGTAGAAACTTGTTTTCATTTTTAATGTTTCACGTTTAAAATTAGTTTTTATTTTAAAGATTTTTAAAGAATAATTCTACAATTTCAGAAGGATTTAGTTTTCAATTTTAATTTGTCAAATTTTGATCGCTTCGAAATGAAAATTACATAAATTCAAAAGTTTTCAATATTAACTTATTAAATTTTTGACGTTTTTAATTAGAAATAATACAATTAAAAATTAATTTAAATTTTAAATGATCCAATTTAAAAAATTCTAATCTCAAAATATTTTATTTTTTACGCTTTGTAATTGTCCTATTTTCGACATTTTAATCAAAAATCATTCAATTTCGAGATTCTTTAATTCAAAATGAAAATTTTCGATTCGGAACGCTTTGAAATTTAAATCATTCAATTTTAACTCCTTTCTAATGAAACTGTCCAATTCTCATTTATTTAGAAATTATGCAAGTTCAATTCCTATTCATTCCATTCGAAATTCATAATTGTGTTTTTACATTCTCATCTAGAGAAGGTATTAGATTTGTGTAAAATTTG
>CAKNYM010049973.1:157403-173296 GCA_932195095.1 Andricus curvator | reverse complement strand
TACCAGTCGTCAAACCCACATTATTTGAATCAGTCAAAATTGACTTTCAATTCAGTTTGATTTGAAGTGACTGACTTGAAAAGTCACTTTTGACTGATCTACCAGTCGTCAAACCCACATTATTTGAATCAGTCAAAAATTTACTTTTCAAATTAGTCTGATTTGAAGTGACTGATTTGAAAAGGCACATTTGACTCAATTACCAGTCGTCAAACCCACATTATTTGAATCAGTCAAAATTGACTTTTCAGACTAGTCTGATTTGAAGTGAACGATTTGAGAAGCCACTTTTGCCTGATTTACCAATCGTCAAACCCACATTATTTGAATCATTAAAAAGTGACTTTTCAAATCAGTCAATTTGGCTGATTCAAATTTACGATTGCAGTGTATTATTCAGAATTTCCCGCTTCTACCAAATTTACACATCTTTTCCGCGGACCTCGACATTATCCAAGAGCATGAAGTGGGTATGGGCGAGTTAAAAATATTTCTTTTCTTTTTCGCCTGCGTGTGTTGGTCGAAAAAGAGAAGATCCTAACGGGAGTCAGTGGTCGTTCCGAACCCGCCCACACCTTCTCGCTGCGGGCGTGGGTCGTTTCCTGCGTGAGGGTCACGTACTTTGTTTTCTTTTTTAGCCCAATCGTCAAGAGCGTGTATGTCATTTTATGCGTGCGCTCTTCTTTGCGCTGTGCGTGTGTGAGTGACGTCACTGGGACCACGTGACCTTAACCAAGTAGGGAAAGGGGAAGGGGAGCCCATTCATAATCCGAGCAAGGACGGCCTTAAGGCCGTTTCGCACATCCCGCAAAACAGCACGACTATTACTTTTTTTCAGATAAATTTTAATTTTTAATTTTCGAAAGATACAAAAAGACCCGACAATCCAAAATGCTCTCAAAACGGGGAAAATAGATTTATCTTTCACAAAAATAGTGGAATAATAGGGGAATAAATTCTTTTGAATAAAACTAAACTTTCAACTAAATAGTTCAATCATCCCTGGTGGAAAAAATTTTTACAAGAAAGTACAACATTTCTACAACTGTAATTTTTTGTTCAAATCTGTACTTTTTTGTAAAAAAATGTACAAAATGTAACAACAAAATACAGTTAAATACAAATAGCTAATTTTTTGTCTTGTATTTTCTTGCAGAAAAGTCAAAAAAATTAAGAATAAAGTATAAGTTTCTAGAATTCAAAAATTTGTACAACTTTTTATCAATACTTTTTTTACTTTGTTGTAAAAATCTAGAAGTTATTACAGAAAACTACAGGATTTTACATTTTTTAATGTAGGTGTTTGACGACATAAAAACACTTTTAATTTTACGTAAATTATTGTAGAAAATTACAAAAAAATATAAATTTTCACCAACAATACTTCTAAAATCCGCATCAACATTTCGACTTGTACTTTACTGTAAATTTTGGTAAGATATGTAATATACAGGGTGTCCAAAAAGTAACGAAACACCTAAATAATTTTCCAGGTAAAATATTTTTCAAAAAGTCACCTTGAATTTGACCTTGAGCTTGACCTTCGAAGTTATTTCAAGGTCAACTTTTGTTTTTTCAAGCGGGAACCCCTATTTTTGACAACGGCAATCGAAAGAGCGGGAAATTCTACGTCCAAACATGTACTCTAGTCATGGGTCAAGGGTGACCTTGAACTTTAATTTTGTTAATTAAAATTTTTTTTTACCTTGAAGGTCAATTTCAAGGTCAAATTTAAGGTCACCAGTGGATTCCTCGTTAAAAGTTACTCCAAGAATGACCTCGACCTTTTTCGTAAACACCTGAGCCGAAGCAGTACAGATTGGACTCGACCCATACCTGGGTCAAGCCTAAAAACCCTCAGCTGAAGTTCAAGGTCATCCTTGACCCATGACCTGAGTACATGTTTCGACGTAAAATTTCCCGCTCTTTCGATTGCCGTTGTCAAAAATTGGGGTTCCCACTTAAAAAAACAAAGATGACCTTGAAATAACCTTGAAAGTTAAGCTCAAAGCCATATTCAAGGTCACCACTGGATTCCTCGTTAAAAGTTACTTCAAGAATGACCTTGACCTTTTTGAAAATTATTTTACCTGGAAAATTATTTAGGTGTTTCGTTACTTTTTGGACATACGTTTCTACAAGAAACTACAATTAAAAAAAAAGAATAAACTTTTATCAAGAATTTTGCTATTATAATAAATCACATTGAACTTTAGTTACACTATTGAAAATTGAACAATAATTGATTTTACGGGATGATTCTGAATCTGTTCAAAATTAAGCAAGTTACAGATTTTAACGTTAAAAATACAAATTTTTTAATTTGAAAGCCTCAGCAGATAAACAAATGTAAACTTTTGGTTGAAACTTTAGAAGTATTCTTAATTTTAAAACAATTTCAAATTAATAGATTCATAATTAAACGCTCTTATTCAATTCCAAATCCTATTCAAATATTGTTTCCATCGAAAATATTATATTTTTAACCATTTAATTTGAAATTTTTAAATTAAGGATGACATTTTTTTGAATATTAGTAATATTTTACTTTTTTATTTTAAATTAGCAATTATAAATCAAATATTAAAAACTAAAAAAATGTAAACTGAAGTATTTCAAATAGAAATCCTTGAATTGTTAATATTTCAGAGTATTAAATTTAAACTTCGAACGTTACAATTTTAATTTTTCTATTTAACAAATTTTTAATAAATGTAAGTGAAATTATTGAATTTTGATGCAGCAATAACAATTGAACAATTATCATTTTGGGAAAAAATTGAGTTAGTTCAAGAGATATTTAAAGTTTTGAGAAAATCCAAACTTAATTTAAAACTGAAAAAGATTTAAAAAAATAAATTTAGATTTCTGAAGGTGTCGAAATATAAGCTTTTCAAGGATCTTCGAAGGTTTTAGGAAAATAAAAATAAATTCTTAATATTGCTGGGAAAATTAAAAATGACTTTTTATCTTGAAAAATTAATTTTAAGATAACATTTAAAAAGATTTAAAACAAACTTTTTTAATTAATAAATGAAAATTGAACAATTATTAGCTAGGAAAATAATCGAGCAAATTAAAAATATATTTAGAAGTTTTGAAAAGATTCCAAAATAATTTAAAACGTTTAAAGATTTCAAACCATTTAATACACAATGTAGATTTTTGAAGATTTTGAACACAAAATTTATAAGCTTTTTAAGCAATTAAAAAAAAGGAAAAATTCGAGTTCCAAGATAATATTATTATTAGATTCCTGGAGATTTTTTAAAACCAATTTTTAAGAGAATATTTAAAAAGATTTCAAAACAAATTTTAATGAATAAATTAATGTTTCTAGCTTAAAATTAAATTTTTAACGAAATATGTAGATTTTTAAACAAATAGTTGAATTTTCAACCTGCAAAGATAAATTTTTCAATCGAATGGTCGATTTTTCAAACAAAAAGCCCCAAAAAAGTTGAATTTTTAACCAAAAAAGATGAATTTTCTACCACAAAAAATGAATAATGAATTTTCAACAATTTTCAACAAAAAAGTTAATTTTCAATAAAATATATTAATTTTCAAGTAAAACAAGGTCAATTCTTAACCAAAAATGGAATAGTTTAATTTTCTGTCCAGAAAATTAATTTTCAACGAAAAAAAGAGAAGATTTTCAACAATAAAAAACAACCCATTTTTAACAATATAGTCGAAAACTATTTGGATTACCTATGTAAATTACTCCGAATCACCTGGATTACGCTGGATTAAGAGTTAATTACTTGGATTTCCTAAATGACTTCGAATTAACTGGATTAAAAGTAGACTACCCTGTATTAAATGTGGATTACTCTAGATTATAAGCGGATTACTGCCGATTAGAAACGGATTATTCTAAATTACATGTGGATTACGGCGGATTAGAACTAGATCACTCTGGATTAAAAGTGGATTACTCCGAATCAGAATGGATTACTCTATATTACAAGTGGATTACTCCGAATCAGAACTGGATTACTCTATATAACAAATGGATTACCGGCTTAGAACTGGAATACTCTATATTACGAGTGGATTACTTCGAATTAGAATGGATTACTCTATATTAAAAGTGGATTACTCCAAATTAGAACTGGATTACTTCGAATCAGAACTGGATTACTCTATATTACAAGTGGATTACTTCGAATCAGAATGGATTACTCTATATTAAAAGTGGATTACTCCAAATTAGAACTGGATTACTTCGAATCAGAACTGGATTACTGTATATTGCAAGTGGATTACTCTGAATTACAAGTGAAGTACCGGCTTAGGACTGGATTACTCTACATTACAAATGGATTACTCTGAATCAGAACTGGATTAATCTATATTACAATTGGATTACTTCGAATCAGAATGGATTACTCTATATTAAAAGTGGATTACTCCAAATTAGAACTGGATTACTTCGAATCAGAACTGGATTACTGTATTTTGCAAGTGGATTACTCTGAATTACAAGTGAAGTACCGGCTTAGGACTGGATTACTCTATATTACAAATGGATTACTCCGAATCAGAACTGGATTAATCTATATTACAAGTGGATTACTTCGAATCAGAATGGATTACTCTATATTGCAAGTGGATTACTCTGAATCAGAACTGGATTACTCTATATCACAAGTGGATTACTCCGAATCAGAACTGCATTACTCCGAATCAGAACTGGATTACTCTATATTACAAGTGGATTACTTCAAATTAGAACTGGTTTACTTCGAATCAGAACTGGATTACTCTATATTACAAGTGGATTACTCTGAATTACAAGTGGATTACCGGCTTAGAACTATATGACTCTAGATTACAAGTGGATTGCCAGATTAGAACTATATTACATTATAGAATTATATAACAAGTGGATTAGCCAGATTAGAACTGGATTACTTCAGACTACAAATGGATTACCCTAGATTACAAGTGGATTACTCAGTATTACAAGTCGATTGTTCCAGATTAGATCTGGATTACTCTAGATTACAAGTGGATTACCGGATTGGAACTAAATCAATCTAGATTACAATTTTATTAACCGTATTAGAACTGGATTACTCTATATTAGGAGTGGATTATCCGGATTAGAACTTGATTACTCTATGTTACAAGTTGATTATTCCGAATAAGTACTGGATTAATCTATATTACAAGTAGATTACTCTTAATCAAAATTGGATTTCTCCGAAGCAGAACTGGATTACTCTAGATTAGAAATGGATTACTCTAGATTACAAGTGGATTACTCATTATTAAAAGTCGTTTGTTCTGGATTAGATCTGGATTACTCTAGATTACAAGTTGATTAGCCGGATCAGAACTAGATTACTCTATATTATATCTATATTATAAGTGGATTCCTCCGAATCAGAACTGGATTACTCTGAATCAGGACTGAATTGATCTAGATTACAAGTGGATTACTCCAGTTACAGTCGATTGTTGCGTATTAGAGCTGAATTACTCTAGATTACAAGTGGATTAGCCGGATCAGAACTGGATTACTCTATATTACAAGTGGATTGCTCCGAATCAGAAATGAATTACTCTGAATCAGAAATGAATTACTCTAGATTACAAGTGGATTACTCTGAATTACAAGTGGATTGCCGGCTTAGAACTGAATTACTCTATATTACAAATGGATTGATCCGAATCAGAACTGGATAACTCTATATTACAAGTGGATTACTCTGAATTACAAGTGGATTGCCGGCTTAGAACTGGATTACTCTAAATCAGAATTAAATTACTCTAGATTACAAGTGGATTATTCCGTCTTACAGTCGATTGTTCCGGATTAGACCTAGACTTATCTAGATTACAAGTAGACTAGCATTATCAGAACTGGATTACTCTAAATCAGAACTGAATTACTCTAGATTACAAGGGGATTACTCAGAATTACAAGTCCATTTCACTGGATTACTCTACATTACAAGTGGATTAGTCGGATCAGAACTGGATTACTATATATATCGAGTGGATTACTCCAAATCAGAACTGAATTTCTCTGGATCATCAATGCGGATAACCGAGAGGTCCAGCGGATTACCAAAGTTGTATACTAGGGTGGACCAAAAAAATTATTTTTCTGATTTTTTTAAGTCGCACCCCCTCATTTTGTATCTTTCGGTGAAAAAAAAAATTCCTAATTTTTTTAGATTTTTTAAAAAATGTTTAGAGGTAGGGCAAAGTATCCCAACGTGCTAAAAATTCAGTAAGTCCTTGAATTTAAAAAAAAATCGTAAAAAATTTACAACGATGATGTAAAACTACCATGTGAGCAGTACGAAGCCTGACAAAATGTCTTAAAAATTTAATTTACCCCCAACTTTCCCAAAACTCACCCTTTAAGACACTGAAAAGTAACTTTAAGTGCCTTTTCTGAATGTAAAATGAAAATCTAAATGGCAAATTATATAAAAATTTTATTATACAAATATGAAAAATAGTGCTCTTAAAATAAACATTTTTCCCCATTTCCCCCTTAATTTTTTATGGACTATTGGGGGTGAAAAGGGGAAAAATGTTTATTTTAAGGGGACTATTTTTCATATTTGTATAATAAATTTTTTTATATAATTTGCCACTTAAATTTTCATTTTACTTTCATACAAATCAGAAAAGACGCTTAAAAATTACTTTTTAGTGACTTAAGGGGTGAGTTTTGGCAAAGTTGGGGGTAATTTAAATTTTGAAAAAAAATTTTGTAGGCTTCGTACTGCTCACATGGTACTTTCATCATCGTTGTAAAGTTTTTACGATTCTTTTTAAAATTCAAGGACTTTCTGAATTTTTAACACTTTGGGGTACTTCAAAGGTCGTGCCCTACTTCTAAACGTTTTTTTTTTAAATCTCAGAAAATAAGGAAATCTTTTTTTCACCAAAAGACACGAAATGAGGGGGTGAGACTTTAAAAAATCAGAAAAATAATTTTTTTGGCCCACCCTATTGTATACCCCTCCAAGGTGTCCAGTAAAGACGTGTGATAAAATTCCCGTACATTTCCCGCAGACTTCTCCAAAATTCCCGTACATATATCAGACTTAAAAAGTGCTTTGTGTTATGCTCCTGTAAAAAGGAGACTTCTTATAAATATAAAATATACACATAATAAAACTTTAAAATGGAATTAAAAAAATGAAACGTTTACAATGCAAGTTGTATTCTCTCTTTTTTGTTGACAAATTAAAGTATATTTAGGCTACTGTTGGTAATAAACTTTTAGCTCATTTTTTTAGTTTGACAATAATGATTTAATTAAACTAATAATTTCTTCTAAACGATACTTCGGCGTTTAACTTACTGAATATCAAACCCTTCTCTCTCAAATTTCAGGATAACGATTCAACGCTTTTTGCAACTACCGGCAATGAGTCATTTTAATAGAAATTAAGAAATAACAAATTCGAATTTTATTTTTAAAATAGATCTTTTCATATAACAGCAGAAGCTTAGGCGCCGCTATGATACTTAGCGGGCATTGAAACGTTTTGAGCATATTATCGTTGAAATGTACACTATCATACCAAATTTTAATGTAAAATTAAATGAAACAGATGTGCCAGGTGCCGAATTACTACCTAAAAAGGTAGACAACAACACAATTTGCCAGTTGAAGAGTGGTTGAAGTGCAGAAAACAATGTACCAAAGGAAAAAAGCAACAACTTGTTGACCGGTAGTAGAATGTACAGTTATAGAAAAATCTGTACATACTAAATTTAGTATACATGTAATGGAAGCAAGAATGCACAACATGAAATTAAATTTAGTATACCAACGTACAGTAAATTTAGTATATTCATACTGAATTTATTATACACGTACATGAAATTTAGTATACGCGTATACTAAATTCAGTATAAATATACTAAATTTACTGTTCGCTGATATACTAAATTTAATTTCACGTTGTGCATTATTGCTTCCATTACATGTATACTAAATTCAGTACAGATTTTTCTAACAGTGTACGCTTACATCGTGTATAGTCGCATAGTTGAAATAGTAGAAAAATGGTGTTTTACATAGAAATGAAATTATCTGAAGGTTAAAAAAATATATAAACAGGTTGATCAAGCATTTTCAAATAAATGCAGTTGAATCGTTTGAATTTCAGAAATTTAAATTTGTAAGTCAGCATTGTATTGTATTGAATGTTAATGTGTAAATCACAATTGAAGAATTATTAATTTGTAGTGACTTAAAACTTTGATTTGCTTCATTTTTATTATTGTTGTTTCGGATTTAAAATTGCTTAAAATTTCTTCAATTCAGAAAACTGAAAATGAGAACATGGACTTGTATTTTATAACCAGAAATCTTTGAACTGTTTAATTTATAGAAGTTTAAAAGTTTTCGGTTCAACGGATTTATTTTTAAATTATGTAATTGGAGAGTTGTAAAAGCTTTCATTTTAAAGGCGTAATAATTTATTTATTTTATTTAATTTATTTATTATTTAAAAAAAAAAGTATTAAAAATAAACCAAAAACAGTTGAATTTTCAATCAAATAGTTCAATGTTCAACCAAACAAGACGGATTTTCTACCATAAAAGATGAATTCTCAATTCGACAGGACGAATTTTCAATAAGAAAAATATTAAAATTTAATATTTGATATTTCAAAGAAAAAAAATTTTAATTTAAAATAAAAATCAGTTGAATTCAACCAAAAACTTTTGAAAATTCAACCAAATAGTTAAACTTTCAACCAAAAAAAGACGACTTTTCTACCATCAAAGATGAATTTTCAATCCAAAGGACAAATTTTCAAGAAAAAAAAGGATTAAATATCAATTACAAACTTTTGAAGTTTCTCCCATATAGTTACATTTTCAACCAAAAAATATTACTTTTATACCATAAAATATGAACTTTTAATCAAAAAGGACGAATTTTCAATGAAAAAAAGATTAAACTTCAACCAAAAACAGTTGAATTTTCAACTAAAAAAGATGACTTTTCCAACAAAAAGATTTCTTCTAACATAAAAGATGAATTTTCAATCCAAAAGGACGAATATTCAATTAAAAAAAAAGGATTAAAAATAAACCAAAAACAGTTGAATTTTCAATCAAATAGTTCAATGTTCAACCAAAAAAGACGACTTTTCAACCATAAAAGATGAATTTTCAATTCGAAAGGACGAATTTTCAATAAGAAAAAGATTAAATATTAAAATTTAATATTTGATATTTCAAACAAAAAAGATTTTAATTTAAAATAAAAATCAGTTGAATTCAACCAAGAAAGATAAATTTTCCACAAAAGGAGGAATTAAAAAAAAAACAGAATTTTAGACAAAAAAGAGATAAGATGAATAAAAAATAGTTAAATTTTCAGCAACAAAACATTAATTTACAAAAAATAGTTCAATTTTCAACCCAGGAGATGAATCTTAAACCAAAACAAATGTATCAGAATAGTTAGACCTTCAACCAAATATAGTTGAAATTTAACGAACAAAAAAAAGAATTTTCAACAAAGAAGATTAAATTTCCACCAAAAAGACGAATTTCGAAAATAATACATAAATTTTCAACTAAAAAAAAATCATTTTTCTTCCAAAAAATTAATAATTAAATTTTCAACCAAAAAAGATGAATTCTCAACGAAAAATGTAAAAGTTGGTATTTCAACCAAAAAAGATCAATTTTCAACAAAAAACATGAGTATTCAACCAAATAATTGGATTCTTCAACAACAATGATGCATTTTGTAACAGATTGTCAAATTTACAATTATAATAATAATTTTCAACCAAATAATAATTTTCAAACAAAAAGATTACCAAAAAGACCCAAAAAAGATAACATTAATAAAATATTCAAATTTTTAACAACAAAAAATTAATTTACAAAATATAGTTCAATTTTCAATCAAGGAGATGAATCTTCAACCAAAAAAAAAAAAAAGATGAATTTTCAATCCAAAAGAAAGAATTTTCAATAAACAAAAGATTTAACTTTAATCAAAAACAGTTGAATTTTCAACCAAAAAAGAATGCTTTTCTACCAATCAAAATGAATTTTCAATCCAAAAGGACGAATTTTCAACCAAATGGTCGAATTTCCAATGGAAAAAAATTAAACTTCAACCAAAAACAGTTGAATTTTCAACCAAAAAACATTGCTTTTCTAACATAAAAGATAAATATTTTCAATCCAAAAGGACAAATTTTCCTTGAAAAAAAAAGATTTAACTTCAACCAAGTACAGTTGAATTTTCAACCAAAAAAGATTACTTTTCTAACATTAAAGATGAATTTTCTATCCAAAATGAAGAATTTTCAATAAAAAAAATGATTTAACTTCAACCAAAAACAGTTGAATTTTAACCAAAAAAGATTTCTTTTCGAAAAGATGAATTTTCTACTCAGAAGGAAGAATTTTCAATTTAAAAAAATTGAGCTTCAACCAAAAACAGTTGAATTTACCACCAAAAAACATTACTTTTCTGCCATTAAAGATAAATTTTCAATCCAAAAGGACAAATTGTCAATAAAAAAAAAGGATTAAAAATAAACCAAAAAATTTTGAAATTTCAACCAAACCGTTAAATTTTCAACCAAAAGGTTTAATTCTACCATAAAAGATCAAGTTTCAATCCAAAAGGACGAATTTTGAATTTAAAAAAAGGATTAAAAATAAACCAAAAACAGATGAATTTTCAACCTAATAGTTAAATTTTCAACCAAAAATATTACTTTTCTGTCATAAAAGATAAATTTTCAATCCAAAAGGAAAAATTTAAAAAAAAAGGATTAAATATTAATGAAAAACATTTGAAGTTTCAACCAAATAGTTACATTTTCAACCAGAAAAGATGACTTTTCTTCCATAGAAGATGAATTTTCAATCCAGAAGGACGATTTTTCATTAAAAAAAGGATTAAAAATAAACGAAACACAGTTGAAGTTTCAATCATAAAAGATGAATTTTCTATCACAAATGATGAATTTTCAGCAAAAGACTTGAGTTTTCAAGCTAAAATGTCCAATGTTTTAGAAAACAGTTGACTTTAAAAAAAAGAGATGTATTTTCAAAAAAATAGTTCAATGTTCAACAAAATAGTTCAATTTCTACCAAAAAAGATGACTTTTTAACAAAAAAGTTTAATTTTAAGTAAACAGTCGAATTTTTAACCAAGAAAGATGAATTTTCAAAAAAATTCATTTTAATCCAAATTATTGAATTTTCAACCCAAAAAGATGAAATTTAAACGAAAAATGTAAATAGAAGATATTTTATCCAAGGAAGACTTTAATTTGAATAAAAAAACAGTTGAATTCAACAAGAAAAAATGAATTTTCACCAAAAACAGATTAATTTTCAACCAAATAATTGTATTTTGATTCGAAAAGTATGAAATTTTAACCAAAAATAGTTGGATTTTCTTATTGGCTTCTAATAATTCAGTTCGCATTTACGAAAAAAATAACCAGAAAAAAGGAAAGTTTCCTGAAAACAGGGGAAAAAAAAGAGGAAATCTTTAAGAAAGAGGCCGTTTTAATCAGAGAAAAAATTCCCGTTCATTTCCCGATTTTTCCCGGTTCGCCAACATTTTTCACGGTCAATGAAATTAAAAAATTCGAACTCTAAAGCTGAAAATTTTTCCATTTGAAGTAATAAAAACTGAGCTGCAAATCATTTTAAGCAATTTTAAGCTAGAAAAATTAAACGATTACATTTTTTTATAAACTGAACACTTCTTAAATTAGAAGTTAAATTTTTTTGTTGATAGTTTAAAAATCCTTAGAAAGCTTCAAAATTTTATTTCAAAATCTTGAAAAATGCATATTGTGTTTTATATTTATTCAAATTTTTAATTATTTTTGAAATCTTTTCAGAAGCTCTAAAGATTTTTTAAAATGATTCAAATTTTTTCGAAATTTTTTCTTAATATTTTGTAAATAGTCCGGAAAAATTAGAAAAAATTTCCTTAAAACCTTCCAGATTAATTATTGCCAATTTTGGTAAGCTTTTTAAATCTTTTTAAACATTCTCTTTAAATTAATTTTTCAAAATAAACAATCATTTTAAATTTTCCTAGGAATCTTAAGAAAATGTTTTTTATTCTTTTGAATTCTCTCACGATTCTTAAAAAGCTTCTAAATTTTTTGTTCGAAATCTGCAAAAATCTATAGAAGTAGTAGTATAAATTTCGTTAAAATTATTTGAAATCATTAAAAATTTTTTTATTGATTTTGAATCTTTCCAAAACTTTTAAATATCTTTTCAACTTACTCGAATTTTGTCTAGGAATAATCGGTGTTCAATATTTATTTATACATAAAAATTCAACAATTTTACTTGAAAATTAAAATTCTTTTAATACAACAATTAAAATTGTAACGTTCAAAGTTTACTTTTTTTGTTTAGTTTTGAGTATTTAATGTATAATTACTGATTTTAAATGATTAAAAAGTTTCAAAATTTAGATTTTTAAATTGTAGACTGGAACAAAATTTGAAATGTATTAAAAGCCTTTAATTATGAATATATTATTTTGAAGTTATTTTAAAACTTAAAATAGTTTAAAGTTTCAATTTCAAGTTTCAAGTTTATTTTTAACGTTAAAATTTGGAAATTCTTAAATTTTGAACTGATTCCGGATCGTCCTGTACAATCAATTATTCACTTTTTAATCCTTAAAGTACAGTTCAATTTTTTTTTTAAATTAAAAATGAACACTTGAAAATTAAATCTAAAATTGAAAATGTTTCAAGGTAAAAGATTTTTTAAATTACGCATTGTAAACCGACTGATAGCAGAATGGAAAAAGATAACAATTCAACTAATTATTTAAAAATTATTTTCATTAATTTTTTTCTGAAAAAAGATCTTATCCTTTCGCTCCGGCCGGTCGGCGAGCCGGTCGGGTGCTTTCCCATTAAGCTACTAGAGAGATCGAGAGAAGAAACTTTTTTCAGAAAATACACGCATTATTTTGCCTGGTGTTAAATCAAAATTTTCAAGGAATCTGCATTGTCATCAGAGAATAACAGAAATTTGTAACGTCTTTTCAGACTAGATGAAGATATGAATTAAAAATTATTTTAATTAATTTTGTTCTGAAAAAAGATCTTCTCCTTTCACTCCATTTTTTTTCAGAAAAAAATTAAAATCATTTTTAATTCATATCTCCACCTAGTCTGAAAAGACGTTAAAAAATTCTGTTATTCTCTGATGATAATACAGATTCCTTACTTATTTAAAAACGTGTTAAAATCAAACTTGGAGATTTTTTTTCAAAAAATTGGTCAAACTCCCGGTCAAAAAATAAATTCACTTTTATTTCCCGGTTATTCCCGATCTCATAACATTCCCGGTTTCCCGGTCCAGCGGACACCCACACTGTTAAAAATGTTTGGAATTTTCCAACACTTCTGCAATACAAGCGTTAGGTAAAATTGCAAACACGGTATTGGAATGACGAAATTGAAATACATGTATTGTAAGTGCTGTAAATCCTGAAGCACCGTCGAGCATTCCAATACATGTATTGTAGCGTTTATAAATCGAAAATTGTGCACAAGGAATTCAAGGAATTCATGGAATTCATTAAACTAAAGGAATTCACGAAGTTTATGGAATTCATGGAATTCGCGGTATTATGGCCAACGGCCATACCACGCTGAAAAACCCAGTTCTTGTCAGATCACTGAAGTTAAGCAGCGTTGGACGCGGTTAGTACTTGGATGGGTGACCATTCAAGAATACTGACATGAGTGCTGTTGGCACATCGTGGGTGTGGTGAGCCCACACTTGTAGTTATTTATAACTACAAGAAAAACCTAGAAACACTACCCGAATCGGGTAGTGTCACGCCTACCCTGAAAGGGAAATGGTTTAATGGTGTATATATATATAATGGAATTTACGGAATTCACAAAATTTATGGAATTCATTAAATTTATGGAACTCACAGAATTCATGGAATTCACGAAATTTATGGAATTCATAGAATTCACGGGATTTATGAAATTCATTGAATTCACGGAATTCATGAAAATTAAGGAATTCACGAAATTCATGGAATTCGCGGAATTAATGGAATTCACGGAATTCACAAAATTTATGGAATTCGTGGAATTCGCGGAATTCACTAAATTTATGGAACTCACAGAATTCATGGAATTCACGGAATTCATGGAATTCACGAAATTGATGGAATTCACGGAATTCATGGAATTCGCGGAATTTATGGAATTCATGGAATTCATGAAATTCAAGGAATTCACGAAATTTACGGAATTCACGGAATTAACTAAATTTATGGAATTCACGAAATTTATGGAATTCACGAAATTTATGGAATTCACGAAATTTATGGAATTCATGGAATTCACGGGATTTATGGAATTCATGGAATTCACGGAATTCATGAAACTTAAGGAATTCACGGAATTCATGGAATTCACGAAATTGATGGAATTCATGGAATTCACGGGATTTATGGAATTCACGGAATTCATGAAATTCAAGGCCAACGGCCATGCCACGCTGAAAAAACCAGTTCTCGTCAGATCACTGAAGTTAAGCAGCGTTGGGCGCGGTTAGTACTTGGATGGGTGACCATTCGAGAATACTGTGTGCTGTTGGCATATAATGGGTGTGGTGAGCCCAAATTTGTAGTTATTTATTACTACAAGAAAACTATCCACCTAGAAACACTACCCGAATCGGGTAGTGTCACGCCTACCCTGAAAGGGAAATGGCTTAATGGTATACAAGGAATTCATGAAATTCAAGGAATTCACGAAATTTATGGAATTCACGGAATTAACTAAATTTATGGAATTCACGGAATTCACGAAATTTATGGAATTCATGGAATTCACGGGATTTATGGAATTCACGGAATTCATGAAACTTAAGGAATTAACTAAATTTATGGGATTCACGGAATTCACGGAATTCGCCGAATTCACGGAATTCACGAAATCCACGGAATTCATGAAATTCGCAGAACTCACGAATTCATGGAATTCACGGAATTCATTAAATTCAAGGAATTCACGAAATTTATGGAATTCACGGAATTCATAGAATTCGCGGAATTAACTAAATTTATGGAATTCACGGAATTCATGGAATTCACGAAATTTATGGAATTCACGAGATTTATGGAATTCACGGAATTCATGAAACTTAAGGAATTAACTAAATTTATGGGATTCACGGAATTCACGGAATTCGCCGAATTGACGGAATTCATGAAATTCGCAGAACTCACGGAATTCATGGAATTCGTGGAATTCACGGAATTCATGAAATTCACTTAAATCATGAAATTCATGGAATTCACTAAATTCATGGAATTCATGAAATTCATTGAACTCCATGAATTCTTTGAATTCCCTGAATTCATTAAATTTTGTAAATTCCTTAAATTCAATGAATACCATGAATCGGACGAATTTTTTGAATTTCATGAATTCATCAAAATCCATGCATTCCATGAATTCCTTGAATTCCACGCATTCATTGAATACCACGAATTCCTTGAATTGCATGAAATCCTTGAATTCCGTGAGTTCTGTGAATTCCGTGAACTCGATGAATTCCTTGAATCCCATGAATTCCTTGAATTCCATGAATTTCGTGAATTCCATGAGTTCTGTTAATTCCATGAATTCCGTGAATTCCATGAATTTCATGAATTCTGTTAATTCAATAAATTTCCTGCATTCCATGAATTCCGTGAATTTGGTGAAATCCTGATATTCTGTGAATTTCTTGAATTCCATGAATACCTGGAATTCCATAAATTTCAAGAATTCAATTAATTACGTGAATTCCATGAATGTCCTGAGAAATGATTTACGTTTTTTTTTTTTTTTTTTTTTTTTTTTTT
>CAKNYM010049973.1:124532-157303 GCA_932195095.1 Andricus curvator | reverse complement strand
GTTTTTTTTTTTTTTTTTTTTTTTTTTTCAATTTTTCGGTTCAACAGGTGTCGAGATATCCAGCCGCCAATATGATACAGAAGTGTTACTGGCTACTGGAAATGTATTGTAAAATTCCAATACACGTGAGGTACCAGTGCAGTACCAGCATTTGGGAACTACAACATTTTGTATCGTAGCGTTACCTTACGTTTCGGAAATAAACTTCCACTACATTTGTTGGAAGTTTCGAGCGGAAATTTTTAACAGTGCAGAGTTTAGATCCTTGAATTTGACTGACTGATCAGTGAAAATCACCGATTAGATCATTTTAATGAACAGATTTCATCTGTGACTCAAATTAACTGATTCAAAAAATCACTTTTGACTGATATGAGAAATGACTTGTTTAAATTAAAGTAACACAAAACGTCTCAGTTCTCACTTACACGATACAACTACGAGGAGACCATTAATCTTAATAGTCCTCTGACTTATTGATCTTCTCGTGTCTGGGTTACTCGACGACTTCCTACAAAGGTGTAACAAAAAGTACCATATGCATTATTCATTGGAGGCATAATAGGCGATGTCGGAATCTAACGATACGCACTACCACCATACGACAAATCAAATTAAGCACTACCTTCAAATCGATCAGTATTCATAAGACACCCATGAAATTACAATTATGGGAACTTTATCTCACGAGTTTCCCAACATTTTTCATAATCTATTCATCAACCTTATTTCAAATATATTATTTAGGAGTCCTCCATTTATTCAAGTTGAATGTCCGTATCATTTTTCAAACAAAAAATAGGGTCTTTTTTGACCGAAAATAGGGGAATAAAAGGGGGATTAAATATACTAAATTCAATACGAAACGAATTTTCAATAAAACGAGGATCGCCTTTTGGTAGATTATGATCGCACAGTAGAACTGGATAGAACTGGAAATTATCACTCTATTGAAATGAAAACTAAGTAAAGAACTTAAACCAACTTTCAAAGATAGGATAGTTTTTTCTTTCTACCAGAGACAAATTTTCAAGTGAAATGTTTTCAAAATTTTCGTCTTCAATCAAGAAAATCAATGTTTACTAAAATACTTCCACTTTCAGCCAAGTATAGTTGAATTTTCAATAGAAAAGATGTGTTTTCAACTAGAAAGACTAATTTCCTACCACAAACGACCAATTTTCGAAATAAATAGAAGAATCGTCAACTAAATAGTGAAATTTTCAACTAAAAACGATCAATTTTCAACCAAAAATTAAATAGTGAAATTTTCAAGCCAAAAACGATTAATTCTCAACGAAAAATTTAATATTTGATACTTCAAACAAAAAAGATTTTAATTTAAAATAAAAATCAGTTGAATTCTACCAAGCAAGATCAAATTTCAACAAAACAGTTGAATTTTCTACCAAAAAGATTACTTTTCTATCGACCCTGGTGGAAAATTTTGTACGAAAAAGTAAAGAAAACTAAAGCTATTTTCGCAGGAATCTACAAATAAAGGCAATAAATTACAACCAAATTTACAGAAAAGTACACAACTTTTTTCTATTATTGAGACGAATTTTGTACTTTTTTGTATTTTTTTGTACATTGTGTATTTTATTTCAGTTCTAATTTTCTAGAAGAATTTAGAACTACAAGAATCTACATGAATTTACAGCTTTTGCAGCCAAAAAGTTGTTCTTTTTCTAAGATGACAAATATTTAGAATATTGCAATGAGATAATTTTAAATTAGTATTTGTACATGATCGCCATTACAAAAAAGCTTTTATGTTTGAACTTTAAAGGAATGGTAGAATATTAAAAGACAATAATGAATAATCGTTATTTAAAAAAAACATTACGTTTGAAGTTTTCTGTCTTCAAATATATAGCAATCGAATGGGTACCATATATGTCATTTAAAATTATATCATTGCAATGTTCTCAATATTTGTCATCCTAGGTTATAAAAACTGAACCGCAAATTAAAACACTGAAGTGGAATACTTTTGAATTTTAAACTTTTCAAATTAAAGCTTAAAATATGTTAATTCAAACGCCCAGTAATTTTCGCGTATAAAATGAAAGCTTTTAAAACTTCATCATTTTCCATGCTGTGAATTGAAGAATGAATCAAAAAATTTATAAATTTTCAAAATTATATCATTTTAAACAATTTTAAGCTAGAAGCATTAATTTATAGATTGAAATTTGTTTTGAAATCTTTTTAAATATTCTCTTAAAAGTTTGTTAAAAAAATCATTTTCAAATTTTCCAGGAATCTAATAATAATTTTATTATCTTGCAACTCGAATTTTTCCTACAATTTTTTGCAAATCCTGAAAAAGTCAAAAAAATTACCTTAAAATCATTCAGATTCTTTTTTGAAAATTTTTGAAATCTTATTAAACATTCTTTTTAAATTAAATTAAAAAAAAATTATTGTTTGTTTTTCTAGGAATTTTGATACAAATATTTTATTTATTTGAAACCTTTCAAAATGCTTAAAAAGCTTATAAATTTGGTGTTGGACATCTTCAAAAATCTACACTGTGTTTTAAATGTTTTGAAATCTTTTCACTCGATTATTTTCCAAATTAATAATTGTTCAATTGTCATTTATTATTCAAATTTTTTAAAATCTTTTTGAATATTCTCTTAAAATTAATTTTTCAAAATTTTATTTCATAATCTTCAAAAATCTAAATTTAGTTTTTTATTTTCTGAAATCTCTTCCAGTTTTAAATTAAGTTTGGATCTTCTCAAAACATATTAAAAATTTTTTAAATAGAACAATTAAAATTGTAACGCTCAAAGTTTTAATTTTATACTCTTAAATATTAACGATTCAAGGCTTTCTATTTCAAATAATTCAGTTTAAAATTGTTTAGTTTTTAATATTTGATTTATAATTGCTCATTTTTAATGAAAAGTAAAATATTGTAAAATATTCAAAAAAATTAGTGTCTTCATTAATTAAAAAATTTCAAATTAAATGGGTTAATAATGGAATATTTTAGATTGAAACAATATTTTAATATGATCTGGAACTGAATAAGAGCCTGAAATATTTTTAAAAAATTGTAGTTTCTTGTAGAAACTTATACAATTAAATATCCTACAAAAACGGACAGTAAAGTACAAGTCGAAACGTTGATTCCGATTCTGAAAGTATTGTTTGCAAAAATTAAAAATTTTTTGTTTAAATTTGTACATTTCCACAATAAACTATCAGTATGTAAAACATAATTTTAAGTGCAGTTTCCCAATATTTCAACTTTTGTGAAATGTTGTATTTTTTTGTAAAGATTTGTAATTTTCTACAATTATTTACGTAAAATTAAAACTGTTTTAATGACGTGAAACACCCGAATTAAACAAATGTAAAATTCTAGAGTTTTCTGTAATACCTTATCGATTTTTACAACAAAGTGAAAAATATTAATAAAAAGTTATACAAATGTTTTAATTGTAGAAATTTGTACTTTATTGTTAATTTTGTTACTTTTCTACAAAAAAATACGAGAAAAAATTAGCAATTTGTATTTAACTGTATTTATTTCTTAAATTCTGTACATTTTTTTTACAAAAAAGTACATTTTTCAATAAAAAATTACAGTGGTAGAAATTTTGTACTTTCTTGTAAAAATTTGTTCCACCAGGGGAGTTAAAAAAAAAAGTATGAGCGCGCTTAGCGCGCGCGATTGTTGGTTCTCGCGCTTCGCGCTCGATAATGTATTTTTGCGCTGCGCACTCGGTCTTTGTATTTCCCCCACGTTTGTGCACAGGCCTTTTAAAATTAATGGTCAAAGCATCGACAACTGTAATTTGGTGATTGTGAATTCTCTTTTGTTAAAGCTCCTTAGGCTTTAACGAACACATTCTCATCACGCATCTCGTTCTTCGCACTCGATTTTGTCCAAAATGCGACCTTCTCTACATTCGGATTTCGGTTCAACACTAATACGTCAAATGTATATTAAATTTATTTCTGTCTCTCGGTCTGGGATTGCTTATTCAGATATTGCAAAATAAAATACACATTTTATTTATCATGATTACTTTAATACTTGTTGCTTATTTTGCATGAAATTTTATTCTCAGCTATCCTAAAAAATGTATCATTTCCATAAATTAATATTATTACAATTCATCGAGAATTCTAGATCAATCTATACCCCCTACCTCACATTACTCCTTTCCTCATCGAGCGAGTCACGCCTACCCCAAAAGGGAAATGGCTTAATGCTATAATAATAATAATATTATGCATTGGTATTGAAACAGACGTATTTTCATTGGCTTGTTTTTATAACAAAAAAAAGTGCGCATCCTATAAAAAAACAATTTTGTTATTATACATTTTATTGCAACTTCTGTCGTTTTTCCATAAATTCAATTTGTTTATTTTCAAAGTTATTTTTTCCCTATTTAAACCAAAGTTAAATGTCTGTCTAAATAAATAAAAAATAGGGAAATTTTTGACCAAAATAGGAGAATAAAAAGGGAATAAATATGTTGAATTCAATACGAAACGAATTTTTAATAAAATAGTTATTTTTCAACCAAAAACGAATTTTCAATTGTAATTTTTTCAAAATTTTCGTCTTCAGTAAAAAAAAATAATTTTTACTAAAATACTTCCACTTTCAGCCAAGTATAGTTGAATTTTCAATAGAAAAGATGAGTTTTCAACTAAAAAGACTAATTTTCTACGAGAAACGACGAATTTTCTAAATAAATAGATGAATTGTCAACTAAAAACGATCAATTTTCAACCAAAAATTTGATGGTTATATACGAAAAATTTAATATTTGATATTTCAAATAAAAAAGATAATTTAAAATAAAAATCAGTTGAATTCAACCAAGCAAAATGAATTTTCCACAAAACAGTTAAATTCTCAACGAAAAAGATTACTTTTCTACCACAAACGATAAATTTTCAATCCAACAGGACGAATTTGAAAAAAAAACAGTAGAATTTTAGACAAAAAAATATAACATTAATAAAATAGTTAAATTTTCAACAAAAAAGTTCATTTACAACGAAAAAAATTAATTTTTTACAGATAAGTTCAACTTTCAACTAAATAGTTCAATTTTTATACAAAAAAAAAATTACAATTAGGAAAACAGATTTTCTACCAAAAGGATGAATTAAAAAGATCAATTGTCAACCAAAAACGAAAAATGTAATAGTTGATACTTAAAACAAAAAGATTTTAATTTAATAAAAAAATCAATTGAAATCTACCAATAAAATTAATTTTACACAAAACAGTTAAATTTTCAACCAAAAAACTGAATTTTCAACCAAGAAGATTAAATTTCCACAAAAAAAGACGAATTTTTAACTAAAAAAAAAAACCATGTTCACCCAAAAAATGAAGTTAAATTTTCAACCATTTCCAAACATAAAATATGAATTTTCAACGAAAAATTTAATCGTTGGTATTTAAAATAAAAGGCAGTTGAATTCTACCAATAAAAATTAATTTTCCACAAAACAGTTAAATTTTCAACGAAAAAACTGAATTTTCAATCAAGAAGATTAAATTTCCACCAAAAAAGACGAATTTTTGACTAAAAAAAAACCAATGTTCACCCAAAAAATAAAGTTAAATTTTCAACCATTTTCAAACATAAAATATGAATTCGCAACGAAAAATGTAATCGTTGATATTTAAAATAAAAATCAGTTGAATTCTACCAATAAAAATTAATTTTCCCCAAAACAGTTAAATTTTTTAACAAAAAATTGAATTTTTAACCAAGAAGATTAAAATTCCACCAAAAAAGACGAATTTTCAACAAAATACATGAATTTTCAACTAAAAAAATCAATTTTCATCCAAAAAATTAATAGTTAAATTCTCAACCATTTCCAACCAAAAAAGATGAAATCTCAAAAAAAAAATGTAATAGTTGATATGTCAAAAAAAAAAAATTTTAATTTTAAATAATAATCAGTTGAATTCAACCAAGAAGATGAATTTTTCACAAAACAGTTAATTTTTCAACAAAAAAATCGAATTTTCAACCACATACATGAATTTTCAATTTAAAAAACCAGTGTTCTCCCAAACAATGAATAGTTAAATTTTCAACAATTTCGAACCAAAAAAGATGAATTCGCAACAAAAAATGTAATAATTGACATTTCAACAAAAATATTTTAATTTTAAATAAAAATCAGATGAATTCAACCAAGAAAGATTAATTTTCCACAAAACAGGTAATTTTTAAACCAAAAAACTGAATTTTCAACCAAATTACATGAATTTTCAACTACAAAAATCAATGTTCTCCCAAAAAATGAATAGTTAAATTTTCCACTATTTCCAACCAAAAAAGATTAATTCTTAGCGAAAAATGTAATAGTTGATATTTCAACAAAAATATTTCAATTTTAAATAAAAATCAAATGAATTCAATCAAGAAAGATGAATTTAGAACCAAGTGGTTGAACTTTCCACCTAACAAATATATATTTTTAACCAAACGGTCGAATATTTAATTAAAAAGATTAAACTTTGACCAAAAACAGCCGAATTTTCAACGAAATAGTTAAATTTTCAAACAAAAATATGAATCTTCAACGAAAAAAATGATTTCTTAAAAAAAATAGTTTATAGACCTTCAACCAAATATGGTTGAATTTTTAACCAAAAAACTAAATTTTCCACCAAGAAGATTAATTTTCTACAAAAAAGACTAATTTTCTACAAAAAATACGAATTTTTAAGAAAATGCATGAATTTTCAATCAAATAGTTGAATTTTGAACTGAAAAATATCAACAAAAAAGTTTATTTTCTACCAAATAGTTGAATTCTCAACTAAAAAAGACCAATTACCAATGAAATCTAACAGTTAAATTTTCAACCATTTTCAAACAAAGAAAATGAATTCTTAACGAAAAATGTAATAGCTGATATTTCAACAAAAAAAAGGTTTTAATTTTAAATGAAAATCAGTTGAATTCAACAAAAAAGAATTCATTTTCAACCAAATCGTTGAATTTTCCACCAAGAGAGATGGAATTTTAACCAAATGGTCGAATTTTCAATAAAAAAAGATAAAACATCAACCAAAAACAGATGAATTTTCAATCAAGTAGTTAAATTTTTAACCAAAAAGATTACTTTTCTACAACAAAAGATGAATTTCCAATCTTAAAGGACGAATTTTCAAAAAAACATTTGAATTTTTGGATAAACAAGATAACACTAATAAAATGGTTTATTTTTAACCAAATAGCTTAATTTTCTACCCAATTGTTGAATTATCAAGCCACAAAGAGGAATTTTCTATAAAAAAAAATTTGAATTTTCAACCCGAAAACATGACTTTTTAACAGAAAAGTTAGTTTACAAAAAAAACAGTAATTTTTCAATTAAAATTATGAATCCTCAAAAAAAAAAAAAAAATTTATAAAGAAGTTAAGCTTCCAACCAAGTAGTTAAATTTTCTACCAAAATGATTAATTTGCACATAAAAAAGATCAATTTTCAACCAAAAATGGAATAGTCGAATTTTCAGTTAAAACAGAATTTTCAACCAAACCAAAAAAGATTTTATTTTAAATAGAAGCAGGTAAAGTTAAAAAAAAAGAAAGTAATTATCAACCAAACAGTTGCATTTAGAACCAAATAGTTCAACTTCCAAGTGAAAGAGGCGAATTTTCAAAAAAAAAAAAATTTAAATGAATAGATGAATTTTTCACCACGAAAGATGAATTTTCAAACAAGAACTTTTCTACCCGAAAAGATGAACTTTCAATGCAAAAGGACGAACTTTTTATCGAGAAAAAAAAACTTTCAACAAAAACGTTGTATTTTCAACGAAATAAATCAATTTTGAACAAAATAGTTTAATTTTTAACGAAATAGCTGAATTCTGAACCAAACAGACAAACTTTAAAAAAATTTCTTATCAACCATACCAGTTGCATTTACAACCAAATAGTTGACTTTTCGACCTACAAAGATGAATTTTCAAACAAGAACTTTTCTATCAAAAACGATGAATTTGTAATAAAAAATCGGGAATTTCCTTTCCTATCATCCAAGTTTTTCGGCATAGTATTAGTTTGAGAGTTACTTAAAAGCAGCTTGAAAGCTGATAAATACAATTGAACCGCTGGCGATCAAAAGGGGATACGCTCGAAACGCCGTCGTTTTAGTTGGCCCCTGGGTCATATTTTTTTCAGGTCAAATTTTAACTTTTTAATAACATATCCCAATAGGAAATTTTATTGCGCATATTTTTAGTCCTATAAATAAATGTGATAACTTTATTAGTTTTCGAAATAATCAAGAAAATGTTACTTTTTTCTGCAATCGCAAAATACGAATTTTTTGTGTTCAACTCGCCATAAGTTCTACAATAATAGGAATTTTGTAATCAAAATTTCAGAAAATATGCACCATCGTATAACAAAACTAACGGTATTTATAGAATTCCAATAAATTGTCACTAAAAATTTACAACGATTTTTATTCTTCTCATGGCTTAAATTAGATATTGAAAGATTCAAACGCTTCGGGAGTCGAACGAATTTTCAGAAAATTAAAATTAACGGTCACCTGAACTTTTGTTAGGATTCAAGGAAGTTTTTAGGAAAATATCAGGCCATTATGTTTTATAGTTTTAAAGCCACAATTGATTTAAGATCTCAGCGCCGTCCCGTACGCGTGCTAGCTCGTCCTGCAATATCAACGTCTGTATAACAGCGGGCGATTGGGAGGTCAAGCCGGCCACCAAAATAATAATGAAGACATTATCATTTAAATTTGTTTATTATTTTTTAATAACAAATTATAAAAATTAAAACTTATATAATGGTTATATAATAACTTGTACGATTTCTTTATAACTAATTTAATCATTTTCGTCACTCTATTCAGTGTTGTCTTCGGAAGAATTATTTTGAGTAAATTGCGAAAAATAATTTTCAAAGAATTCTTTTCCAGGGGCACTTAAATAATTAAAGAGACTTTTCAAATCTGTTATTTTAGCCGCTTTTAGACCAATTCGAGGTGAACAACTTTTTAGAAGATCTTTTAGTTTAAGATTAGTAATAAAGAAAAAAGTAGTTGCCTTCTCCAATTTATAATTATCATAAACGTCTACTTTTCCGTCGGGGGAAAAATGTAAATCAAAAGCTTTACTAATTTAAAACTTTTTTGGTTTGCGGATTTTGCCCTTGAAACTTTTTTAAACATTTTTTTGAAAATTCTCTCTGGGATTTCTTTTTCTTTTACACCGTCCTTTATAGTTTTAGACTTAGTAATATATTCCTTTCCCTACAATATAACATAAGTTTTGTAAACTTTTTGATTAAAAGAAACGTCTATTCATTGAATGCCCTCCATTAATTTCGTAATAATTTGATATTTAAAACTTTTTACATTTTCAATAGTAGAATTCAATGTAAAAGATTATATTAGACTATTTGAACTAATTTTAAAATACAAGATTTTTTAGAAAAAACTATTAACAAATCAAATAAAAAATAATAATAGGATATTAAAATTATCAGAAAAGTTAATTTTTAATTTTCTCTAATACTTTTAAGTAGTAACTTATTTCGGGAACATTTTTTTCTTATTCTTCAACCAATTTTTCTTCACACCTATTTCTTTTTCTGCCTCGACCCATATTTAGGTTCTTTTTATTTTAAGTAAACTTAAACTATCCTAAACAGAATATTATATGCTAACACTATTCTACAATAATGCTTCTGTGCATTATGTTCCTTAGGAAAAAATCAAAATAAACATATGGTTTTTTGTTTTGGTGTCCGGCTTGACCTTCCAATCGTCCGCTGTTATACAGATGTTGATATTGCAGGACGAGCTAGCACGCGTACGGGACAGCGCAGAGATCTTAAATCAATTGTGACTTTAAAACTATAAAACATAATTGCCTGATATTTTCCAAAAAACTTCCTTAAATCCTAACAAATGTTTAGGTGACCGTTAATTTTAATTTTCTGAAAATTCGTTCGACTCCCGAAGCGTTTGAAACTTTCAATATCTAATTTACGCAATGAGAATAATAAAAATCGTTATAAATTTTTAGTGACAATTAATTGAAATTCTATAAATAACGTTAGTTTCGTTATATGATGGCGCATATTTTCTGAAATTTTTATTACAAAATTCCTATTATTGTAGAACTTGTGGCGAGTTGAACACAAAAAATTCGTATTTTGCGATTGCAGAAAAAAGTAACATTTTCTTGATTATTTCGAAAACTAATAAAGTTATCACATTTATTTATGGGACTAAAAATACGCGCAATAAAATTTCCTATTGGAATATGTTATTAAAAAATTAAAATTTGACCTGAAAAAAAATATGACCAAGGGGCCAACTAAAACGACGGCGTTTCGGGCGTATCCCCTTTTGATCGCCAGCGGTTCAATTCCTAGTACGACGGCCCCCATCCGAGTTGTAACCGCACCAAGCTCTGCTTAACTTCGGTGATCGAATGGGAAGCCCTTAACAATTCCGTATGTCTAAGCGGACATGTGTTATATTTAAAATTGACATAAAAACTTGACGAATTAGATCATTTTAAGTTTAAATCGAGCGATTTTAAATGCAAAGCTCTCCAATCTGAAGGATTCAGAATTATAATTTGAAATTGAAACATTAACAATTGAATGATTTAAAATGGAGACAATAAATTAGATTTTATTGGAAAGTATATTTAAAAAAATAAATTATGCCTTCAAAGGTGAACTAAGGGGTCCTGGGGCAACCAAAAACATTAAGCTTTTTCAACCAAAAACATAAATTTTCAAAAAAAAAAAAAAAAGATTCTTTCAGGAGACAAATGAATTTTCAACAAACAAGTTAATTTGAAACCAAGACCGATGAATTTTTAACAAAAAAATAAAAACTTTTCTACGAAAAAAGATATATTTTTAACCAAATACTGCAATTTTCTACATACAGAGAAGAAATTTCAACAAATAGTCGAATTTTCAAACAAAAAAGATTAAACTTGAACCAAAATCAGTTGAATTTTCAACCCGAAAAGTTTAAATTTCAGCCCAAAAAATAAACAACGAATTTTCAACAAAATTTTTAATTTTCAACGAAAGAAATGAATTTTTAACCAAAATTAGAAGAGTTAAATTTTCAGTAAAAAAATAAATTTTCAACCAAATAAAATAAGTAGTTGAATTTTCAACCAAACACACGAAATTTAATCCAAGAAGTTTAATTTTCTATAAAAAAAAAGATCAATTTTTCACAAAAAATGGAAAAGTTCAATTTTCAGTCAAAGAAATTAATGTTTAACTAAAATGATGATTTTTAACCGAATACTTGAATTTTCAACCCGAAGGCTTAATTTTCTACCAAAAAAGACGAATTTTCAACAAAATACATGAAGATTCAACTAACAAAGATAAATTTTCAACAAAAAATATAATACCTAAATTTTCAGATAGATAAATATTTTTTTAACAAACAAAAAAACAATTTTCAGCATTATAGTTAAATTTTCAGGCAAACAAATCAATTTGTATCCAAAACGATGAAGGTTCAACTAAGAAGATAATTTTTCTACCAGAAAAAGACCAATTTTGAACAAAATAGTTAAATTTTCAACTAAAGCAGATTTACAGTTTGAATAAATAATTTTCAATGATAAAACTAATTTTCAATCAATGAAATAAATTCTCCACCCAGAAGATTAGTTTTCTACCAAAATTATGAATTTCTTACCGAAAAAGAAGAATTTTCAACTAAATACATGTATTTTCAACGAAAAAATATCAATTTTGGACCCTTTAATTGGAAATTGAGATCGTAGTAATTGTTAAATTGTTTGAATAATTAATAAATCTTGGAAATTTGCAGGGCGCATTATAGAAAAAAGTCACCAGAAAAATATTCTTAATTAATTATGTAAACATTGAGCCTATTCGTTGAAAAATAGCCAAACTCTTAATTTGTTGAAATATTTAATCATTCTTATAGATTTGCAAAGCATCATAGAAAAAAGTAATCGAAAAGATATTCTTAGTTAATTCTGCAAACAAATTGAGCCTATTCGTTGAAAAATATCCAAACTCTGAATTCGTTTATGAAAATTGTTTAAATTAATAATAATTATTGTAAATTTACAAAGCAACATACAAAAGAGTAATCGGAAAGATATTCTTAGTTGAGTCCGTAAACAAATTGTGCCTATTCCTTGAAAAATAGCCAAACTCTGAATTCCTTTATGAAAATTATTTAAATTATTAATAATTATTGTAAATTTACAAAGCAACATAGAAAAGAGTCATGGAAAAGATATTCTTAATTGACTCCATAAACAAATTTTGCCTATTCCTTGAAAAATAGTCAAATTCTGAAGTAATTTTCAATCAAAGAAACAAATTTTCTACCCAGAAGATTGATTTTCTACCATAATCATGAATTTTCTACCGAAAACTAAGAATTTTCAACAATATACATGCACTTTCAACAAGAAAAGATCAATTTTGGACCCTTTAATTGGAAATTTAGATCGTAGTAATTGTTAAATTATTTAAATAATAATAAATTTTGGAAATTTGAAGAGCATTATAGAACAAAGTAATCGGAGAGATATTTGTATTCGACTCCGTAAACAAATTTGGCCTATTCCTTGAAAAATAGCCAAATTCTGAAGTAATTTTCAATCAAAGAAACAAATGTTCTACTCAGAAGATTAATTTTCTACCAGAATCATGAATTTTCTACCGAAAAATAAGAATTTTCAACAAAATACATGCATTTTCAACTAGAAAAGATCAATTTTGGACCCTTTATTTGGAAATTGAAATCGTAGTAATTTCGATGACTTAAAAAAATCACGATTAAAAATCTGATGCTTAACATTCATCTTATTAGCTAATTGATATTTTAGTGAAATATTGGGGGGTATTTTTGCAGATAATTATGGTGGGCATTTGCAAAGCATCATAGAAAAAAGTCAACGAAAAGATATTCTTAGTTAATTCTGCAAAAAATTGAGCCTACTCCTTGAAAAATAGCCAAACTCTGAATGTTTATAAAAAGTGTTTAAATAATTAATAATTATTGTAAATTTGGAAAGTACCGTGGAAAAAAGTTATTGGAAATACATTCTTGGTGATTCCGTAAACAAATTGAGCCCATTCGATGAAAAATGGCCAAACTCTTAAGTTGTTGAAATAATTACAAATTCTTGTAAATTTGCAAAGCATCATAGAACAAAGTCATCGGAAAGACATTCTTAGTTGACTCCCAAAACAAATTGTGCCTATTCGTTGAAAAACAGCCAAACTCTGAATTCTTTAATGAAAATTGTTTAAATTATTAATAATTATTGTAAATTTACAAAGCAACATAGAAAAGAGTCATCGGAAAGATATTCTTAGTTGACTCCATAAACAAATTTTGTCTATTCCTTGAAAAATAGCCAAATTCTGAAGTAATTTTCGATCAAAGAAACCAATTTTCTACCCAGAAGATTAATTTTCTACCAGAATCATGAATTTTCTACCGGAAAATACGAATTTTCAACAAAATACATGCATTTTCAACTAGAAAAGATCAATTTTGGACCCTTTATTTGGAAATTGAGATCGTAGTAATTTCGATTACATAAAAAAATCACGATTAAAAATCTGATGCTTAACATTCATCTTATTAGCTAATTGATATTTTAGTGAAATATTGGGGGGTATTTTTGCAGATAATTATGGTGGTGATTCCGATTGGCGGTGCGCTTTGATATTGGGGGCGTTATTAATCACGGATATCAGAGTCACGGTTCGTGATCGAGCCGATTCTTCCAAGTCCCATTCATCATCGGTCTAATGGGTCTCTTAAATGAGACAATGTTTCTTGTAGTATTTACAATTAGTTTAGTCGAAGGGGTAAAAGAGTTGGTTTTATTTTATTTACTGCGAGATCGATTTTTTTGTCTACTCTGAGAAATTTAAAACAATGAAAAAAGTGGACTATTTTTCTAATGTTTTAGTTTTCAATCTTTAATGATTCAATCTGCATTAAAATAAAACTTTTTTTTATTATTTAATTTATTTTTTTGTCTAAAAATCATGGTTTCAACTGAAAATTTAACTATTCCACGTTTGGTTGAAAACTTTTATTTTCCAAAATAATTCCACTATTTAGTTGAAAGTTCGTGTATTTTGTTGAAAATTAATTTTTTTAGTAGAAAATTAATCTTCTTGGTTGAAAATTTATCTTTTTGGTTGACAATTTATTTCTTTGGTTGAAAATTTAACTACTAGATTAAAAATTCCTTTGAAAATTAAAATATTTGTTTAAAAATTCATGTATTTTGTTATAAATTAATCTTCATTAGTAGAAAATTAATCTTCTGGGTGGAAAATTTATTTCTTTGATTGAACAATAGTTTTTTTTTAATTGAAAATTAATTTCTTTAAACCGAAAATCTGTTTTGGTTGGAAATTTAACTAATTTGTTTCAAATTTGTCTTTTCCGGTACAAAATTCATGATTTTGGTAGAAAATTAATCTTCTGGGTAGAAAATTTATTTTTTTGGTTGAAAATTAGTTTTTTTTATTGACAATAACTTTAATTAATTTTTTATTTGTTGAAAATTTAATTATTTTGCTGAAAATTCGTTTTTTCGTTGTTAAAAATTTTTTTCTACCTGTCACTTTAAGTATTCCATTTTTGGTTAAAAATTTGTCTTTATTATCTTTATTAGTATAAGATTCCAGTTTTTTGTTGAAAATTTGTCTTTTTTGATAGAAAATTAATCTTTTGGCTTGAAAATTGAAGTATTCGGTTAAAAATATTTTTCTTATGAAGATTCTTCCTTTCAGTTAAATATCCAGTTTTTTTTGTTGAAAATTTAACTAATTTATTGAAAATTCGCTTTTATAGTTGAAAATCAATTTTTTTAGCTGAAAATGTTACTATTCCAGTTTGGCTTAGAAATGTATATTTTTAAGTTAAAAATTCATTTATTTTGTTGAAATCTCGTCTTTCTCGGGTTGAAAATTCAATTATTTTGGTAAAAAAATTATATTTTTGGGTTGAAAAATGAAAATTCAATTTTTTGTTAAAAATTCATATTTTCGATTTGAAAACTCAACTATTTTGCAGGCAATTCGCCTTTTTGGCTTGAAAATTTAACATTTTGAATAAGATTTTTTTTCCTCATTGGCTGAAAAATCTTTTTTGGTTGAAAATTTAACAATTAATTTGAAAATTCCTTTTAAAATTCAAATAGTTCTTTGAAAATTCATGTATTTTGTTATAAATTAATCTTTATTAGTAGAAAATTAATCTTCTGGGTGAAAAATTTATTTCTTTGGTTGAAAATTAGTTTATTTTTTTATTGAAAATTAATTTTTTAAACTGAAAATCTGTTTGAGGTGAAAACTCAAATATTTTGTTTAAAATGCGTCTTTTTCTGTTAGAAAGGTAGTCTTATTAGGTGAAACTTCATACCTTCGGTTAGAAATTTATTTCTTTTACTGAAAATTCAACTATTTTATTTTTTGTGAAAAATGTATCTTTTTTTATAGAAAATTAAATAAAAATAAATCGTTTCTTTGCAATATTCAATATTCAATGAAATATTATGATCTTGCAATCTAGTGTACACCAAAAATACGATTAATTAACCCCTCTGTAGATTTAATTTCAATCTTGAAAGAATTAAATTGAAAGTACATAGGCAGGGCCGATTCTAAGCGCAAATTCCTACCTTACCGACATCGAGAACATTCTACAGCTGAAGTGGTTCGTGTCCGTGCTAAGTTTCTAGAATGTTCTCGAAGGGTCCCGATGACGTCACAAAATCAAGGATAATTCATTGCTAACTAACAGATAATACAGAATATACAGATAATAAATATAAATCTTTATTTATTTGCGCACTAAATAAAGACAGGAATTTTTTTATTGTTTACGCAAATAGCTTAATTAAGATAATAAATAACCTTGAAGTTGTTTACGCAAACTCGTCTCTCACAATTGCGCAAAATCATTTTGTGACGTCAACGGGACCCTTCTAGAACATTCTAGAAACTTAGCAGGGACACGAACCACTTCAGCTGTAGAATGTTCTTGAAGTCGGTAAAGTAGAAATTTGCGCCTAGAAACGGATTACTTTTACATTACAGGCAAACAAAATCGTCGAGGTTGTTTCTCATTTCAGATTTTGCTTGCCAGTGATTGGCAAATGGAAGAAATATATTTTTTTTTTGAAACAGAGTACGCGTTTCACGCTTTGGATACTGAGAGATCGGATTCAATCCGAATCGGTATCGAGTATCGTCTTGACCAGAAATATAAGGACATATTCTTGAAAGACCAGCGGTAAACCGAGTGCAACCTACGAAGCAGGGCTGTAACCAGTTTAGCATCCGTAGCCCGAAGCTGGAACTTAAAGAACCTCTTTCCGAGACATGTTGCTCACCAATACTACCAAAACACTAAACATACTCGAGCTTATCCACAAATTACGTAAGGTATTTTTTCTGACATTTTCCGACTTCCATTTAAGATCCTGTAAGATTTGCTCTGCCCCCCTCCCCCCGGCCAAAAAAAACTTTCCAACATTTTATAAACTTAGCAAACGAACATACATGTCAGTACCGGCGGGAATTATCTACAAACCTATTTTTTTATCTGCTGTGAATTAATTTTTACCCAACAAAGATGAAGTTTTAACCAAGAAGATTAGGTTCCTACTTCCAAACAAGCAGTTCAATTTTCAAGGAAAAAGATGAATTTTTAACAAAATAGTTAAATTTTAAACCAAAGAGATGAATTTCTAACTTGTTGAATTTAAAGGTCAAAGCATCGACAACTGTAATTTGGTGATTGTGAATTCTCTTCTGTTAAAGCTCCTTAGGCTTTAACAAACATATTCTCATCACGTATCTCGTTCTTCGCACTCGATTTTATCCAAAATGCGAACTTCTCTATATTCTGTTAATTTTTGTTCCAGGTATAATTTTTCATAGTACGGAGCCATTAAAATATTTCGCATTTTTTAAAACAATCGACTCGGAATAAGTATACAGTTTCGCGAGTTTATTATAAATAATGTTTTTTTTTTAGTTTCTACGGATTCAATTATTAAATTTAATTTAGAAAGCTTCGACTTAAAGTATTGCATTTTTAACAAGATAGATGAATTTTTAACCAAATAGTTGGAATTTTCAACTAAAAAAGATTAATTTTCAACCAAATAGTTTAATTATCTTATAAGAAAGATCATTTTTCAACCAAACCTGGAACAGTTAAATTTTCAGTTAAAAAAAATTAATTTTCCATCAAACAAAATAAAAACAAATTTTCAACCAAAGTGATAAATTTTTAACTAGAATGATGAATCTTCAACTGAAATAGAAGAAATTTTAACTAAAAAAAAAAAAGAATTTTTAGCAAAAGGGTTTCTGCCAATCAAGTAGTTTTATTTTCAACCAAAAAAATGAATTTTCAAACCGGAAGATTAATTTTCTACCAAAACGATGATTTTTCAACAAAATACATAAATTTTCAACGAAATAGTTAAATTTTCAACTAAGAAAAACAAATGTCCAAACATATAGTTGAATTTTGAGCCAAAAAGATAAATTCTTAACTAAAAAAATGATATTTAACTGGAATAGTTAAATTTTCAACCAAAAAGAGAATTTTCAACAACAAAAAATGAATTTTATACCAAGAAAATAATTTCTACCCAAAAAAGACAAATTTTCAAGAAAATACGTCAATTTTTATCTAAAAAATATAAATTGTCAACCAAAAATGTAATAGTTGAATTTTCAGTTAAAAAGAACAATATTCAACGAAAACGAAACTAATCTTTAAAAAAATAGTTACATTTAAACAAGATGATGAATTTTCAACTAAAATGATGAACCTTGACATACCAAAAATTGAATAGTTACATTTTCAGTTTAAAATTAATTGTTAACAGAAAAAACAACAAATTTTCAACAAAATAGTTAAAGTTTCAACTAGAATAGTTAAATTTGCAGTAAAAAAATTAATTTTCAGCCAAAAAAACAAACAAATTTTAAACAAAATAGCTCATTTTTCAACCAAAGTGATGAGTTTTCAATTAAAATGATGAATCTGAAACCAACAAAATATAATTTTTACCAAAAGCGTTTAACTTTCAACCAAGTAATTAAATTTTCATTCCCAAAAAGATAAATTATGAAGGAAAGATGTAGTAGTTGATATTACAACCAAAAAATATTTTAATTTTCAATCAAAAACATTTGAATAAAACCAAAAATACGAGTTTTCAACATCAGTTGAATTTTCAACTAAGAAAGTCTTTTCAGCCAAGAGAGATGAAAATAGCAAACAAAATGTTGAATTTTTAAGCAAAAAGATGAATTTTTAAACAAGAATATTAATTTTCTACCAAAAAGAACAAATTTTCAATAAAATACATGAATTTTGCATCAGATACTTGAATTTTCAACTAAAAACGATAAATTTTCAACCTAAACTATAATAGTTAAATTTTCAGTTAAAAACATTAATTTCAAAGAAAACAAAAACGAATTTTCAACAAAATAGTTAAATACAGTCATATAAAGCTACTTCTACAAATAAAAAATCATTCTTATTCAATTTTATATTGCAATTTAAAAAAAATTAAGTACTTTTTCGAAAAAATTCCCTGACTTTAAAAAAAATTCCCCGACATTTCCAGGATTTTCCAGGTATATAAAAGTCCCCTGAGAAATGCATTTTCAACCAAAGAGATGAATTTTCAACTAAAATTATGAATCTTCAAAAAAAAAAATCAATTTTTAAACAAGTAGTAAAATTGAACTAAAACGGACTAATTTTCAACATAAAAAGATGAACTTTCAACCAAGAAGATTAATTTTCTACAAAAAAAAATTCAACAAAATACAAGAATTTTCAACCAAAATTATAATTTTTCAACAAATAAGAACTAGTTTCTACCAACAAACATTGGAAAAAAAAGTTCAAACAAATATTTGATTTTTCAACTTATAAAGAGTAAATTTGTAACCCACAATGGAGCAGTTAATTTTTCAGACAAAAAAAAAATGAATTTTCAACTTTAAAAAAATGAAATTTCAACCAAAGAGATGAACTTTTAACTAAAATTTGAAATCTTCAACAAAAAAAGATGAATTTTCAAAAAGTAGTTTAACTTTCAACCAAGTAGTTGAATGTTCAACCAAAAAGATGAATTTTTAACAAAATAGTTAAATTTTAAGCCAAAGAGATGAAAATTTCTAACTAAAATGATTAATCTCTAACAGTAATCAAATTAATTCAACTCTTAACCAAATAGTAAAATTCAACTAAAATCTTTCTTGGTTGAAAATTCAACTCTTTTATTGAAAATTTGATGAAAATCATTTTAGTTGATAATTCATCTCTTTGGTTTTAAATTGAAATATTTTTTTAAAAATTAGTTTTTTTGTTGAAAATTAATTTTTTTAAATGTAATAGTGAAAATTCAACTATTCAATTTTTCGTTGAAAATTGGTCTTTTTTGTTTGAAAGTTCATCAATACGGTTTGAAATTCGTTCCAATTGGTAGAAAATTCAACTGCTTGGTTAAAAGTTTAACTACTTTGTTAAAAATTCATTTTTTTATTCGACAGCTCATCATTTATGTTGAAAATTCATTTCATCCGTGAAAATGTAACCATCTTTTTTACAATTCTTTTTTTTTATTGAAAATTAATCTTCATCATTAAAAATTCAACAATTTGATTGAAAGTTCATGTATTTTATTAAAAAATCGTTTTTTCTTGTGAAAACTTAATCTTTTTGGTTGGAAATCCACCTTTTTCATTGGAATATTAACTATTTGTTTCAAAATTTAATCATTTTGTAGAAAATTCTAATTTTCTGTTGGAAAATTCAACATTTCTTTACAAAATTTATATTTTTGGATTGAATTAACATTTTGGATGAAATTCTTTTTCTGTTTTTTACGTATAAAAATTAATATCTTTTGGGCGAAAGGTTAACTTTTTTGGTTAAAAATACCGTTGTTTAATGAAAATCATTTTAGTTGATAATTCATCTCTTTGGTTAAAAATTGAACTATTATCTTGAAAATTAATTTTTTTCTTTTAAAATTCAACAATACAGTTTAAAATTCGTTCTAATTGGTGGAAAAGTCAAGATTCATGAAAACCTATTGCTAAATGTAATTAATCATACTAGAATAACTTTTGTTTAATTTATCCAAATCAGTTTTCTAATTAATATACAACTTATTTTTTTTTTAATATAAAGCATTTCCATGATTTCTCTCATTAGTTTCACTATATAAAATTTCAACATTATCCCAGTCAAACTCATGGTCATTTTTTTTAATCAGATCAAAGTTGCATATGGTCCTGAAGCCTTCAGAAAGGTTAAATTATGGTGTGATATCAACCAAAAATTAAGAGGTTGTATCCTTCAGAAAAGGTTTTTGATTGAATGTCGAAGAAATGATGTTATACCTAAAAAAAATATTTTTTTTGATAACAAATTTCGAGATTTTGGTTTTCACAGTAATTTTTTCAATAGACAATTTGAACATAATTTAAAGAATTTCAAACTCTCAATGCTGAATTTACTGCCCAAGGATGTTTCAAATCATGTTAATTTTTTCAAAGTAAAAATTTCCAGAATTAGTGAATTAGAAGTATGTTTACAACAAGATAAAATCATTGATCTTTTAAAACATCAGATTGTCCTTAACCGAAGATTTTGAAACAATGATAAAAAATATGAGAACAAACTTTCTATTTTGATTGATCAACAAACTAATATTCAAGAGCAAAATTTAAATTTACACAAGATTTTTGAAATAGAAGATAGGGATCCTTGGTTTGTAAATTTGGCAAATATTCAAATTCCTGATTCAGTTACAGATATTCTCAGATTAGGTAAAGGTTTTAGTAACCATGTGATAAAAAGTAAATCGAAACAAATGATGGAAATAGTCAAAGATGTTGAATCAAGTATGCACAAAATTCCAATATTAGATTAACAAGATTTCCGAAAAAAGATTTTACACTTGTCAAAGAGCTTTGTTGCTAAGAATTGTTTGCACATTAGTAGTATTGATCGTGAAATTTCTGAAGGTTTCAAGATAACGAAAGGTTTCCTTAAAAACAACCCTGATATAATTTGCATGAATGCTGATAAAGGCAATGTTACAGTTTGTATGAAGCAATCGGATTATTTTAGGGATATGGAGGATTTACTTTCCAATCGTGATAACTTTGATTTATTGAATGAAAATCCGTTAAAACAATTAAGAAGAGACACTTTCATAATTCTAGACAATTGGAGAAAGAAAGGAATTTTGGAAATAAAAAATTTTTATTATGTATATACCGAACACACAGTTCTTGCAAGATGTTATGGTTTGAGAAAGATTCATAAAGATGGCTATCCTTTGAGAATCGTTATTTCAACTATTAACACTCCCACGAAATTTTTAGAACAACACTTTAATTTGATACTTAAAGACTCCATTACAACTTCAAAATACAATATTAAAAATAGCTGGGAATTCCAAAAAATTATTATTCAAAAAACTGTTCCTGATGAGCATGTAATGATTTCTTTGGATGTTGTTGCAATGTTCCCAAGTATACCCCTTGAATTAGTTAAACGGGCAATTTTAAATAGATGAGACAATATAAAAACACGTACTCGATTAAGTCAAAAATATTTTATTAAAGGGATAGTTTTTATTATTTGGAGGTCTTTCAAGAGCCTTCAAGAAGCTAGATTTTATTGTGCCCTTTTACTTTCGGTATGTTGATGACACCTTATTATGTGTTCCTCTACTCTCTAAATCCGAATTAGTAGCATTGCATCTGACTGTTAAATTAGTAATTTTATCACTTTCTAATAAATGAAATGGTAAGATTTAGGTTACTAAATGAATTAGTAAGTTGGTACTACTAATCTGCTTAGTAGTACCAACTTACTAATTCAATGAGTAGCAATGAATTGATTCAAACATGCTATGCAAAACTGTCGGCTTCTACGCGAAGTAACCAATATGGCCAATGACAGCCGTGGATGACATACTAAATACACGTAAAACATCACAAAACACAGCAAAAACATAGCGTTTAAGTGTAATGATCGTTCAACTGAATAAATAAGTGCTGTAATAAGTAGCTCTGATGAGCAAAATACTTCCGAGCTGATAATTATTTGCTCCAATCATGAAATTTGCACATCAGTATCGAAAATCAACAAGTTTCGGAGGTTGTTGTGTCAGTCGTTGTGACTCCAAAGAGAATAAAAACCTCAATTCAAGTTGTCATAGAGTGCCACAGATTGGAAGTGTTAAAATAAAAAGGCGAAACTTATTTGGAAAAATTGAAGTTGTGTATAAATACAGTGTGTGGTTGAGAAATTTAGATCTGAAAGATTGTAACTTTAAGAATGTACTTGTATGCTCCTTGAATTTTATTATTGCCTGGCATAGTTTAAAACGATTAGTGTATGAAAACATTTACTTTTTATCGAAAAGTAAGTGTTATATGTGTATTTGTGCGATTTCCATCGTATACAGTGAAAAAACACATTTTATGTTAAAACTGTTTACCAATTCATTTAGTAGTACCGTTACTAATTTCTTTAGTAGATACAGTTACTAATTCATTTAGTCAGTTATTCTTACTCATTGAATTAGTAGATTTTTACTAATTACCAGTAAACGAATCGGCACTATTTGAATTAGTAGAAAACTACTACCAATTAGTAGTTTTCTACTAATTCAAATTTAGAGAGTAGCAAAGTTGCAGGCAGTTATTGATGCTTTTAACGGTTTTCATCCAAAACTTCAATTTACCCATGAAATAGAGAAAAATAATAAAATCAGTTTTTTGGACATAGAAGTAATTAAAGGTCAGGATGGTAATATGATTTCCAAATGGTATAGGATAAGTACATATTCAGGTAGAATTTTAATTTCTTCTCGGCTCATCCTTTTCAAAACAAAATTACAGTAATCAAAAACTTAGTCGACAGAGCTCTAGGTTTGTCCCACATTTCATTTCACAAAGAGAATTTGAATATTGTTAGGAATATCCTTTTTCTTAGTCATTACCCACAAAAGTTAACTGAGCAACATATCACTGAGAAAAATGGATTATACCCGGTAATACAAAATATGTTACCGGATATAATATTGGACTATTAACTATGGGACAGCGATCCAGATTATTAGAACTACAATCTATAGATATTAAGAACTAGATATTACAGGATAATATCTTGGATTGTTAAACTTTATAATCTGAGATAATAAAATCTATAATCCAAGATTTTAAAATCTAATATCCATATTAGAATCCTGGTCCATTAGATAACCTCAAATATATACATATAATAATTTTTGCAAACCACTCAGAGAAAAAGTTGTCTTGGAACAAAAGCATGGTCCTCTTGCCTGTTTTGTTTTGAACGAAGTGAATATATTTTTTATACAAACAGAATTATTTGGCTGCAAGAGTAGGTGAAGTTAGTCGCATAAGGAAAATTTTTGCTGCAAATGGATTCCTGTTGAGACAAATGAAAATCCCCTCAACCTGAAATTTAAGAGGAAATTCCATTTACTTCAAGAAACATCCTTTTGTCACAAAAGGACATTTCTCTGAGTGAACGTATTTATAAACCTATGCAAAATTTTGACAGACGAGATCGGAAGTAGAACTGGGAACAAATTTCAATTTTTTAAACACGCAATAAGCAGGAAAGTGGCTATCATGAGACTACAAAAACGAAAGTAAAGGAGGCTAAGTTTCTGCACTTGTACAAGTGGCAGTGATGTGTAATGAAAAGAAATATAAACTTACCGATTTTCTAAATCTGATTCACGTGTGATTTAGCACTAATAATCATTTTATAACTTAATTATTACTTGTTTTAATGCGAACGGATGCATATGACACGCGCCACGATGCTACTACACAGAGACTACACAGACGCCTGGATATTTTAAAATCTGAGATGTTACAATTTAATGCCTTAAGATTATAAGAATTTAACATCTAGAGATTATATTTGGTAACATCTTCATATATTAAAAAAATATTATAGATTATACGCGCTAATATACTTTTCTATACTGTGTATTATTCTTTAATTCTATTATCCAGTTCGTATAATCCATTTTTCTTAGTGATCACAATTAGAATTCAACAAATCAAAAACAAACAAGGTAACACTTTATCTACAGATAATCAGAAGGAATTGAGAGAATATAGTTCTTTTAATGCTTTTGTTCTTCCTTTTTTTGGTCAAATTTCGAAAACTATTGAATTTATGTTGAAAAAATTTAGTATTCATACTATTTTCCGTATACCATTTAAAATGGATTCAATAATAACTTTTTGTAAATATCCTTTAGATAAATTTTAAAAAGGTGGTGTTTACAAGATCACTTGCAAGATCTGTAAGATGGAGGAACACAAAAGTGATGTTCGTTTGGGAATTTGTTATAAGAGTGTTTTTGCTAGACATACGAGAGGGTTTGTTGATGTTGGCCATGAGTTTGAATGGGATAATGTTGAAATTTTACATAGTGAAAGTAATGAAAGAAAGAGAGAATTCATGGAAATTCTTTATATTAAAAAACAAAATATTTTGTGTCTTAATTTGAAAACTGATTTGGATAAATTAAACAAAAGTTATTCTAGTATGATTAATTACATGTAGTAATAGGTTTTCATGAATCTTGACTTTCTCTTATTTCTTGTTTGTTTATAACGGATTGGCCTTTTGACAAATTTGCCTTTTAACTTATGAGCACCGAAACGTTGGTGAATATTATAAATGCTTTCACATTGCGATTTGATAATAATAAAAATAATAATAAAAATAAAAAAGACGAAAGAAATAAAAAAGAGAAGGAAGGGAATTTGGTTGGTTGCCTTCTCATTTTTCTTTCCTCTTTTTTATTTTTGTCCAGAAACAAATTTTTTGGTTTTTAGGAATTGCAATAGGAGCATTTTGTGGTGGTTGTCCAAGTTTGATCGTTAGATTCTTGTTTTATTTTGAGTAATTTTATACATTAACTTTGTTAAAAACTACTTTTTTTAGTTGACGATCTTTCATAAAAACAATTATATTTCAGCTGAACAATTAAAATTGAATGAGTAGAGATATTACAAATTTGTCAAGAGTTTCATTAGCTTCTCTCTTTTTGGACCCTTAAACTTCCTCAAAAGCCTTTGGGGCGGAAGAGAGAAGCGGACAATTAGTGGCTCGTTAATGTGATTAATCGGAGTGACTTCAAGCCGACAAAGGAACGAGGGAGTAATATAAAGTAGTACGTAATGGGGACATAAAAAGTAAAGTGAGTCAGAGATTTAAGATTGAGAAATAAAAATCATTGAAGAGCGGACATTTCTTATCTCTCTTCTTTTTTTTTTTTTTTTTATAATTTCACAGTTGGAATTTAAAATCAGGGTGGCCACCTCGGTGGCCACAAAACTTTATTTTCCAAATTCCCTCATTTTTCGACGAACAATTTTTTACGTAAATAAAAAATAAAATTAATGTAGACACCAAAACTCTTTAAATTTCTAAGATTTCAAGGCGAAATATATTACATTTTCAACAAAATAGTTCAATTTTCAACCAAAAAAGATTTTCCACCAAACGAGATAAATTTGCAACCCAAAAAGAATTTTCAAAAAAAGAGTTGGGTTTTTTAGCTAAAAACTCGAATGTTTTAGAAAACAGAAGATTTTTAATCCCGAAAAGATGAATTTTCAAAAAAAAATTTACAACCAAATATTTGAAATTTTAAGCAGAAAAGACGAATTTTCAAACAAAATAACTGAACTTTCAGCCAAAGAGTTGAATTTTCAATTAAATGCATTTTGAACTAAATGGTCGAATTTCTAATAAAAAACAATATTAAACTTCAACCAAAATCAGTTGAATGTTGAACCGAATTTTTTAGAAGACAGTTTCAAATTTCAACAAAAAAGTTAATTTTTGACCAAAACAGCTAAATTTAACAAAATAGTGGAATTTTCAACAAAATAATTTTTTTTTTAATAGTTTAATTTTTAACCGCATTTTTAACCTAGAAAAGTGACGAGTTTCGACCAAAAAAGAATTAATGTTTAACCAACAACGGAATAGTAACATTTTAGGCAAAACAAATTATTTTCAACTAAAAAAGCAAATTTTTAAAAATTTTAACAAAGAATTTCAACTTTCAGGTAAGTAGTAAAATTTTCAACTAAAAAGGACGAATTTTCAACATTCAATGATAAACTTTCAATCAACAATATTAATTTTCTACCAAAAAAGGAAAGATTTTCAACGAAGTACATGAATTTTTAACAAAAATAATAATTTTCCAAAAACTAAGATTAAATTTCTACACACAAAAAAAATTAACTAAATATATGAATTTTCAACCAAACAGTTGATTTTTTCACTTCTAAAAGATGAATTCTCTACCAAAAAGAAGATTTTTCAACCACAGAGATTAATTTTCTACCACAAGAGACGAATTTTCAACCAAAAATGGAAAGGTTAAATTTTCAGTAAATAAATTAATTTCTCAGCAAAAAACTACTATTTTTCAACAAAATAGTTCAATTTGTAATTAAACAGTTGAATAATTAACTTATAAAGAATAGATTTTTAACCAAAAATGTAGTACTTAAATTTTTAGATAAAAAAATTAATTTTCAACAAAAAAAAAACTTTCAGCCAAAGAAATGAATTTTTAACTAAAACGATAAATCTTTAAAAAAAAAGATGAATTATTAACAAAATAGTTAAATTTCAACCAAAATTATAATTTTTCAACATAGAAGATTACATTTCTACAAAACAAAAACAAACAAATTTTTATCTAAATACATGAATTTTCAACCAAACAGTTAAATTTTTAATTTATAAAGAATACGTTTTTAACCAAAAATGTAGTAGTTAAATTTTTAGATGGAAAAATTAATTTTTAGCCAGAAAAAAACAACAATTTGCAACCAAAGAGATGAATTGGTAACTGAAACGATGAATCTTTAACAAAAAAGATTAATTTTTGATAAAATAGTTACATTTTTAACCAAAGAAACGAATTTTTAACTAAAATTATAAATCTTCAACAATAAACAGACATTTTAACAAAGTAGTTCAACTTTCAACCAAGTAGTGCATTTGAAAAAATGAATTCTCATCGAAAAATATATTAGCTATTATTTCAACTAAGAAATATTTTAATTTAAATTAAAAAATAGTTTAATTCAACCAAAATAGAAAAATGTTCAACAAAATAGCAGAATTTTCAAACCAAACAAATTAATTTCAACCAAACAGTTGCAATTTTAACAACAACAAAAAATTCAATTTCTGGCCCACAACGACCAATTTTCAACAAAAAAGTTTAATTTTCGATCAAAAAAGATTACTTTTCCACAAAAAAGTTGAATTTTCAGCAAAATAATTAAATTTTTAGCATTTTTAACCAAATAATAGAAACAAGAAAGATTTTTCAGGCAAAAAAAAATTCATCCAATCTGTTGAATTTCCAAGCCAAAAAGACGAGCTTTCTACAAAACAACTTAATTTTTAACCAAGGAGATTCATTTTCTACCAAAAAATAGATTTTCGAGAAATTACATAAATTGTCAACGAAATAGTTAAATTTTCAACAAAAATAAATAATTTTCAATTAAAAAAAAACGAATTTTCTACAAAACATTTAAATTTTCAACCGCAAAATATGAATTTTCAACAAAAAATGTAACAGTTGATAATTCAACCAAAAAAACTTTCTAAATTTAAAACAAAAACAGTTAAATTCAGTCAAATAGAAGAATTTTCAACAAAAGACTTCAATCGTTATTTTTCGACAAAAAAGTTGTACTTTTAACCAAAAAAATTGATTTTCTAAGAAAAAAGACGAATTTTTAACAAAATACATGGACTTTCTACTAAAAATGATTCATTTTCAACCAAAAATGAAATTTTCATATAAAAAAATTATTATTTTCAACCAAAAGCGAAACCAATTTTCAACAAAACACTTGAATTGGCAAAAAAGTTCATTTTCACCCGAAACAGATTAATTTTTAACCAGAAAATATGCATTTTCTACAAGAAGAAATTAATTTTGAAACCAAAAAAGACGAATATTCAAAGAAATATTTAAATTTTTAATTGAAAAAAGTGTTTATTTAAGAAAGAAAAAAAATTTGAATCAGTTTGTTGAATTTTCAAGCCAAAAAGCCGAATTTTCAACAAAACAGTTGACTTTTTAAGCAAAAGTGAAATTTTCATAAAAAAATTATTACTTTCAACCAAAAGCGAAACAAATTTTCAACAAAACACTTGAATTTGCAAAAAAAGCTAATTTTCAACCAAAACTGATTAATTTTTAACCAGAAAATATGAATTTTCTAGAACAAGAAATTAATTTTCAAACCAAAAAAGACGAATATTCAAAGAAATAGTTAAATTTTTAATTTAAAAAAAGTGTTTATTTAAGAAAGAAACAAAATTTCAATCAAAATGTTGAATTTTCAAGCCAAACAGACGAATGTTCAACAAAACAGTTGCAATTTTAACAACAACAACAAATTTAGTTTCTAGCCCACAACGACCAATTTTCAACAAAACAGATTAATTTTCGATCAAAAAAGATTACTTTTCCACAAAAAAGTTGAATTTTCAAAAAAAAAAAAATTCAATTTTTAGCATTTTTAACTTCAGTTCGCATTTAAGCAATAACACTAGAAAAAGGGAAAAAAGAGAAAGTTGAAATTTTATCCAAGAAAGATTTTTCAGTCAATAAAAAAAATTCATCCAATCTGTTGAATTTCCAAGCCAAAAAGACGAGCTTTCTACAAAAATAATTTAATTTTTAACCAAGAAGATTCATTTTCTACCAAAAAATACAGATTTTCGACAAATTACATAAATTGTCAACGAAATAGTTAAATTTTCATCAAAAATGAATCATTTTTTATTTTAAAAAAACACGAATTTTCTACAAAACAGTTGAATTTTCAACCGCAAAATATGAATTTTCAACAAAAAATGCAATAGTTGATAATTCAACCAGGAAAACTTTCTAAATTTAAAACAAAAACAGTTGAATTCAGTCGAATAGAAGAATTTTCAACAAAAAATTAAATTTTCTTAAAAAAATGAAATTTTCATTAAAAAAATAATTATTTTCAACCAAAAGCGAAACAACTTGTCAACAAAACACTTGAATTTGCAAAAAAGTTCAGTTTCAACCGAAGCAGATTAATTTTTAACCAGAAAATATGAATTTTCTGCAACAAGAAATTAATTTTCAAACTCAGGGTGTCCAGCGATTCTTAGGAATGAAATTCAAGGTATTTTCCAGGTTTTCCAGGTCAAGAAGTCAAGTTTTTCCAGGACTCCTTTTTTTTACATTAAATAATAAAATAACCGTTTGCTATACATGTAAAAAAATGAGCCATTTCATTTTTATTGGTCAATAATTTCTAAAGAAGGCAGAACCATAAATAAACAAATTCTTAATTTTTTGCGAACATAAGTCGTCTTTGAAATCCTGGAAATATTTTCGAATTCGCTTAAATCTCTTGAAGTACTTAAAATCTTGAAATTTCTGTGAAATCTTTTGAAAACTTTAAAATCCTTGAAATCTTTGAAATTTTTCGAAATCTTTTGATATTTTTATGAAACCTTTCAAATATTTGTGAAAGCTTTCTTTAATCTTTGTTTGTGAAATCTTTCGTATTCGTATTCTTGTATTATTTTGATATCTTTATGAAATTTCTATGAAATCTTTCTGAAATCTGTTGTATTCATTAAAAATCATTCAAATATTTTCAATCTGTGTAAAACCTTTTGAAATCTTAAAAATCTAGTTTACTATAACCTTTCTAAAATCTTTAAAACCTTTGAAACCTGTTGAAAGTTTAAAATCTTTGGAAATGTTCGAAATCCTTGAAATCGGGCGTACATGCCTTTTTTAAATCTTTGCAATCTTTATGAAATGTTCGAAATTTTCGGGAATTTTTGTGACATTTTTGAAATCTTTTCAAATATTTGTGAAATTTTTCTTAAATATTTGTTTGAGACGAAATTAAAAACTTATGAAATTATTCACAATATCAGGGTGGCGATTCGGCGGACGATTTCAAATTTTCGGTAATTTCCCGGTCAAGTTTTTCAATTTTCCCGGTCAACTAAAAGTAACATATTCATATTTCCAGAAAAAACGCAAATATTTATTTTAATTCATGACGTTCGTTCTAAACATCCTTTAACACAACAACAGAGAACAACAGAGAAAAAAATACTTAAATTTTTCACTAAAAAATATTCATTTTTTACAAAAAATGGAAACGTACGTTGGTTTAAATAAAATTGACGAATAAAGCATGATTCTTGACAACTGAATCTACTATTATTAGTTTTACTGGACCGTATGACCAAAATAAAAAATTCTTATATGAATTTACTTCATTATTAATAACAACGGTCGAAGAAAATTTCAAATTGTGGATAATATTCCATTCACTGAACATATATAAAAAAATGGAATAGTTAAACTTTCAGTTGAAAAAATTAATTTTCAACAAAAAAACGGATTTTAAACAATATAGTTGAACTTTTAACCACAGAGTGATGAATTTTCAAATAAAATTATGAATCTTCAACTGGAATAGTTAAATTTTAAACCAAAAAGATGAATTTTCAACTAAAACGATGAATACTTTACTGGAACACTTGAATTTTCAACCAAAGAGCTGCATTTTTAAACAAGATTAATTTTCAAATAAAAAGATTAATTTGTTACCAAAAAATACAATTTTTTAGCAAAATACATGAATTTTTAACGAAACAGTTGAATTTAAATTTAAAGAAGACAAATTTTAAACCAAATAGTTGAATTTTGAACTAAAAAAAAATAATAATTTTCAACCGAAAATGCAATAGTAACATTTTTAGTTAAAAAAATTAATTTTAACCCAAACATAAGAGTTTTCAACTAAAACAATGAATCTTCAACTGAAATAGTTGAATTTCAAACCAGAAAGATGAATTTTCAACTAAACTAGAGGCTCATACGCGCGCTCCGCGCGCGAACAATTTATTTACATGTAATTATTTTATTTGGAAATGAAGTTCAATAAAATACCATTACATTAATTTTTACTTCAATAATTTTGATTTGTACACGGCTTCGCATGGATACCTTCTCACGATGCAGAATAAATAATTGTGCAACTCTAAACATTTTCATGCAACTTCGGAAAAAAACTTATAAAATGTCGGCGCGTACAAATTTTCATAGAAATACACAGTAAATGATCTCGACTCGAGAAGAGTCCAGATGTCAAGCCATTTCGAGCGTGCATAGCACTCGGATGGATGACCATCTGCGACGTATACATACGACCGAGTTGTGTATTCGCTGCGTTTTAACCTCGGTTTCAATTAATGTCGAGCAGGAGGTTTGACGGCAGGGTTTCTTCGATAAATTGCCAAACTCTTAATTTGTTCATGAAAATATTTTAAATAATTAATAAATCTTGGAAATTTGAAGAGCATAATAGAAATAAGTCATCGGAACGATATTCTTAGTTAATTCTGTAAAAAATTTACCCTATTCGTTGAAAAATAGCCAAATTCTTATTTTTTCATCAAATTTGTTTAAATAATTAATAGTTCTTGTAAATTTACAAAACAACATAGAAAAGAGCATCGGAAAGACAATCTTAGTTGACTCCGGAAACAAATCTTGTATATTCCTTGACAAATGCCCAAACTCTGAATATGCTTATGAACATTGTTTAAATAATTAATAATTATTGTAAATGTGCAAAGTATCGTAGAAAATAGTTATTGAAAATACATTCTTTGTCCATTCTGGAAACAAATTGGGCCTATTCTTTCAGAAATAGCCAAACTCTTAATTTTTTAATGAAAATTGTTTAAATAATTAATAAATCTTGTAAATTTGCAAAACAATACAGAAAAAAGGCATCTGAAATATATTCTTATTTAATTCTGTTAAAATTGAGCCTGCTCCTTGAAAAACAGCCAAACTCTGAATATGTTTATACAAATTGTTTGAATAAATAGTAATTATTGTAAATTTGCAAAGTACCGTAGAAAAGAGTTATTGAAAATACATTCTTGGTGATCCCGTAAACAAACTGAGCCCATTCATTGAAAAATGGCTGAACTCTTAATTTGTTGAAATATTTAATAATTATTGTAAATTTGCAAAGCATCATAGAAAAAGTCATCGGAAAGATATTCTTGGTTAATTCTGCAAAAAAATTGAGCCTATTCGTTGAAAAATAGCCAAATTCTGAATTTTGTATGAAAATTGTTTAAATTGTTAAAAATTATTGTAAATTTACAAAGCAACATAGAAAAGTGTCATCGGAAAGATATTCTTAGTTGACCCCGTAAACAAATTGTGCCTATTCTTTGAAAAATAGCCAAAATCTGAATATGTTTATGAAAATTGTCGAAATAATTATTGTATATTTGCAAAGTATCGTAGAAAATGGTTATTCGATTCAAATTCTTTGTTGATACCCTGAACTAATTTATCATATTCGTTGAGAAAAGGCCAAGCTCACAATTTGTTTATGAAAATTGTTTAAGTAATTAATAATTCTTGGAAATTTGCAAAGCATCATACAAAAAAGTCATCGGAAAGACTTTGCATAGCATTATAGAAAAAAAGTAATCGGAAAGATATTCTTGGTTAATTCTATAAAAAAATT
>CAKNYM010049973.1:107239-121526 GCA_932195095.1 Andricus curvator | reverse complement strand
AAAAGTAATCGGAAAGATATTCTTGGTTAATTCTATAAAAAAATTTAACCTATTCGTTGAAAATAGCAAAAATCTGAATTTGTAATGAAACATAGAAAAAGAGTCTTCGGAAAGACATACTTAATGGACTCCGTAAACAAATTGTGCCTATTCCTTGAAAAATAGCTAAACTCTGGATATTTTGATAAACATGTTTAAATAATTAATAATTGTTGTAAATTTTCAAAGTACTGAATATAAATAGGAAAGAGTTATCCGAAAAACGTTTGTTGAAAAATGGCCAAAGTCTTAATTTGTTTATCAACATTGTCTAAATAATAATTCTTATCTAATTTTTTAAAAAATTGAGCCTATTCGTTGAAAAATAGCCAAACTCTAAATTTTGTAATCGAAATTGTTCAAATAATTAATAATTGTTGTAAATTTACAAAACATAGTAAAGAGTCATCGGAAAGACAATCTCAGTTGACTCTGTAAACAAATTGTTCTGAATGTGTCTATGACAATTGTTTAAATAATTGATAATTATTATAAATTTTTAAAGTATCATAGGAAATAGGTATTTAAAAAACATGCTTAATTAATTACGCAAAGAAATTGAGCCTATTTTAAAAAAAATAGCCAAACTCTTGATTTGTTTATCAAAATTGTTTAAATAATGATTCATTCTTTGAAATTTGCAGAGCATTATAGCAAAACGTCACTGGAAAGATATTCTTACTTAATTCTATTAAAAATGGAGCCTATTCGTTACAAAATAACCAAAATCTCATTTTTTTAATTGAAATTGTTTAAATTATTAATAATTATTGTGAATTTACGAAGCGACATAGAAAAGTGTCATCAGAAATACATTCGTAGTTACTTTGTAAACAAACTGTACCTATTTCTTGAAAAATAGCCAAACTATGAATTTGTTTGTGAAAATTGTTTAAATAATTAATAATTCTTGGGAATATATCAAGCATAGAAAAAAGTCACCGGAAAGATATTCTTAGTTGACTCCATTTTCTTTAAAGATAAATAAGCCAAGTGTAAACCCCTTTTTAAAATTTTCTAAACTTCTATAAATTCCAAAAATAATTCAAATTTTAATGTTTTCTCATAAAAATATGACAGATGAATTCATATTTTCAATTGTTTAAGATTGCAATAATAGTTAAAATTGGAAGGAAGCTATATTCTTTGAAAATGTAACTGAAAGTTAAATAAAATAAAATTATAAACGTTCATAATTTTTTATTGTTAGTTAAAATTATAAGGATGTAATCGTCTTTTAAAATATAAATGAAAGTAAAATAAAAGAAATTTCTAAATGTTCATAATTTGTATTGTTTATTATTCTAATAGAAAAAAAATTTCGAAAAAAAGTAAGGCTTTATAATTTTAAAAAGAAATATTAAAAAATGAGCCAAAATATTAATTAAAATTTGTAATTTTGTCTTTAAAAATAATTAGCCCAGAGTGGAATCATTTTGATTTGCTTAAGATTTCTAAATTGTTTAAATTAAAAAAAAGTCATAGACGTCGAAAATGCAACTAAAATAAACATAAAATGAATTGCTAAATATTCATAATTTTCCATTATTTATAATTATAATGAAAAAATTTCAACTTGTAGTTGAAATTATAAATTTGTTTAAAACTTGCTTCAAAGCTATCTAAATTTTTAAAAAATTGAAAAAAAAACACAGAATGAATTCATTAAAATGCTTTAATATTACAGCACACTAAAAATGAGGGTAAAGTATATTGCATGTGAAAAATTATTTCAAAAAATCTTTAAAAAGCACAATAGCATTGTATTGAAGAGATTATTAATGTGCTGGAAGCAATTAACAAAAAGAATAAAGACTGAAATTAATGAAAACTTTTACAATTATTAAAATTTGTACTGGGTTTTTAATTCTCATTAGATATATTGTGCATATATTTTCTTCTAAAAGTGAATTTGTTTAAAATGTTCAAATGGTTTTGATTTTAATATTATAGTTCAGATAGAAAAGTTGTGCTTATTATTAAAAAGGTTATAGCTGCAACTATGTTTTAATGTAAGCTAAAAAATAGCCAAACTCTGAATTTGTTTATGAAAATTATTTGAATAATCAATAATTATTTTAAATTTACAAAGTACCGTAGGAAAGACTCATCGAAAAGGCATTCTAAGTTGATTCCGTAAACAAATTGAGCCTATTAGTTGAACAATGGCCAAACTAAAGATATTCTTAGATAATTATGTGAAAGAATTTGAGCCTATTCGTTGAAAAATAGCCAAATTCTGTATTTGTTTATGAAAATTGTTTAAATAATTAATGATTCTTGTACATTTGCAAAGTATAATATCAAACAGTCACCTGCAAAGCATTCTTAGTTGATTTCGTTAAAAAAAAATTAAGCCTTTTCGTTGAAAAATAACCAAACTCTGAATTTTCTCACAAAAATTGTTTAAATAAATAAATCATAATTCTTTGGAATTTGTAAATTACTATAGAAAAGAGTCATCGCAAACATATTATCATTTAAATCTGTAAAAGAATTTAGCCTATTCATTGAAAAACAAAATGCATTATAAAAAAATCTTAGTTTGAAATAATTAATAATTCTTGTGAATTTGCGAAACATTATGAAAAAAACTAATCGAAAAGACATTCTTAGTTGATTTCGTTAAAAAAAATTAAGCCTATTCGTTGTAAAATAGGAAACTCTGAATTTCCTTACAAAAATTGTTTAAATAAATCATAATTACTGGGAATTTCTAAAGCACTATAGAAAAGAGTCACCGCAAAGACATTCTCAGTTAATTTTGTAAAAACATTGAGACTATTCGTTGAAAAACAAAATTTATTATTAAAAGAATCTTAGTTTTAAATCAATAACTCTTGGGAATTTGCAAAACAACCATAAAAAAATCATCTAAAAGACATTCTTAGTTGATTCCGTGAACAAATTAAGCCTATTCCTTGAAAAATAGAGAACTCTGAATTTCCTCACAAAAATTGTTTAAAATTTGAATTTGCAAAGCAACATATAAAAGAGTAATCGCAAAGATATTCTCAGTTAATTTTTTTTTTTAGCATATTTTTTGAAAAATAGACAAACTATGAAATCTTGGGAATTTTCAAAGCACCATAGAAAAGAGTCATCGCAAAGATATTCTTAGTTAATTTTTTTGTAATTGAGTCTATTTGTTGAAAAATAGAAAAGCTCTGAATTTGTTTATAAAAATTGTTTAAATAATTAATAATGCTTCCAAATGTGCTAAGTTTCATATCAAACAGTCACCGCAAAAGCATTCTTAGTTTATTCCGTTAAAAGAAGCTAAGCCTGTTCGTTGATAAATAACAAAACTTTGCATTTTTTTTTAATTGCCAAAAAAAACTTGATGCACTAAACTAATTGATCCTATTCGTTGAAAAATGGCCAAGTTCTTGATTTCTTCATGAAGATTGTTTAAATAATTAATAATTCTTAGAAATTTACAAAGCATCATATAAAAAAAGTCATCGGAATGATATTCGTAGTTAATTCTGTAAAAAATGTAGCCTATTCGTTAAAACATAGACAAATTATAAATTTTCAATGAAAATGGTTTAAAACATTATTAATTGTTGCAAATTTACAAAGCAACATCGAAAAGAGTCATCAGAAAGACTTTCAATGTCATCATAGAAAAAAGTAATCGGAAAGATATTCTTGGTTAATTCTATAAAAAAATTTAGCCTATTCGTTGAAAATAGCCAAAATCTGAATTTGTAAAGAAACATAGAAAAAGAGTCTTCTGAAAGACATACTTTTTGACTCCGTAAACAAATTGTGCCTATTCCTTGAAAAATAGCCAAGCTCTGGTTATGTTGATGAACATTGTCTAAATAATTAATAATTCTTGTAAATTTTCAAAGCATCGTACATAGGAAAGAGTGATTTGAAAAACATTTTTTATTGATTCCGTAAAAAAATTGAACCTATTCGTTGAAAAATGGTCCAACTCTTCATTTGTTTATCAACAGTGTTCAGATAATAATTAATTCTTTGAAATTTGCAGAGCATTATATAAAAAAAAGTCATCGGAAAGATATTCTGACCTAATTCTGTAAACAATTGAGCCTATTCGTTTAAAAATAGCCAAACTGTTAATTTCTTAATCGAAATTGTGTAAATAATTAATAATTCTTGTAAATTTATAAAGCAAAATAGAAAAGAGTAATCAGAAAGATATTCTTAGTTAATTCTGTGAAAAAATGTAGCCTATTCGTTGACAAATAGCTGATATCTGAATTTGTTTATGAATATTGTTCAAATAATTATTAATTACTGTATATTTGCAAAGTATCGCAGAAAATAGTTATTGGAAATACATTCTTTGTTGATTATGGAAACAAATTGGGCCTATTATTTCAGAAATAGTCAAACTCTTAATTTTTTGATAAAAATTGTTCAAATAATTAATAAATCTTGTAAATTTTAGGAACAATATAGAAAAAAGTCATCTGAAATATATTCTTATTTAATTCTGTTAAAATTAAGCCTACTCCTTGAAAAATAGCCAAACTCTGAATATGTTCACAAAAATTGTTTGATTAATAATAATTATTGTAAATTTGCGAAGTACCGTATAAAAGAGTTATTGGAAATACATTCTTGGTGATCCCGTAAATAAACTGAGCCCATTCATTTAAAAATGGCCGAACTCTTAATTTGTTGAAATAATTAATAATTATTGTAAATTTGCAAAGCATGATAGAAAAAGTCATCAGAAAGATATTCTTAGTTAATTCTGCAAAAAGTTGAGCCTATTCGTTGAAAAATAGCCAAACTCTGAATATGTTTATGAAAATTGATGAAATAATTAATAATTATTGTATATTTGAAAAGTATCGTAGAAAGTAGTTATTCGAATTACATTCTTTCTTCATACCCTGAACTAATTTATCCTATTCGTTGAGAAAAGACCAAGCTCATAATTTGTTTATGAAAATTGTTTAAATAATTTATAATTCTTGGAAATTGGCAAAGCATCATACAAAAAAGTCATCGGAATGATATTCTTAGTTAATTCTGTAAACAAATGCAGCCTATTTGTTAAAAAATAGCCAAACTCTTAATTTTTTAATGAAAATTGTTTGAATTATTATTAATTCTTGTAAATTTACACAGCAACATAGAAAAGAGTCATTGGAAATACTTTTCATAGCATTATAGAAAAAAATTAATCGAAAAGATATTCTTGGTTAATTCTATAAAAAAATTTAGCCTATTCGTTGAAAATAGCCAAAATATGAATTTGTGAAGCAACCTAGAAAAAGAGTCTTCGGAAAGACATACTTTTTGACTCCGTGAACAAATTGTGCCTATTCCTCGAAGAATAGCTAAATTCTGGATATGTTGATAAACATGTTTAAATAATTAATAATTACTGTAAATTTTCAATGTATCATACATAGGAAAGAGTTATTTGAAAATGTTTTTTATTGATTCCGTAAACAAATTGAGCCTACTCGTTGAAAAATTGTCAAACTCTTAATTTCTTTATCAACATTGTTTAAATAATAATTAATTCTTTGAAATTTGTAGAGCATTATATAAAAATGTCACCGGAAAGATATTCTTATCTAATTCTGTAAAAAATTGAGCCTATTCGTTGAAAAATAGCTAAACTCTAAATTTCTTAATCTAAATTGTTTAAATAATTAATAATTCTTGTAAATTTACAAAACATAATAAAGAGTCATCGGAAAGACAATCTTAGTTGACTCCGCAAACAAATTGTTCTGAATGTGTTTATGAAAATTGTTTAAATAATTAATAATTATTGTATATTTTGAAAGTATCGTACATAGGAAAGAGTTATTTGAAAAACATTCTTTATTGATTTCGTAAACAAATTGAGCCTATTTTTTAAAAAATAGCCAAACTCTTGATTTGTTTATCAAAATTGTTTACATAATGATTTATTCTTTGAAATTTGCAGAGCATTATAGCAAAAAGTCACTGGAAAGATATTCTTACTTAATTCTATAAAAAATAAAGCCTATTCGTTAAAAAATAGCCAAAATCTCAGTTTTTTAGTTGAAGTTGTTTAAATAATTGAAAATTATTGTAAATTTACAAAGCAAGATAGATAACAGTCATCGGAAAGATATTCTTAGTTGAATTCGTAAACAAATTGAGCCTATTCGTTGAAAAACAGCCAAAATCTGAATATCTTTATGAAAATTGTTGAAATAATGATTAATTATTGTATATTTGCAAAGTATCGTAGAAAAGATTTATTGGGAATACATTTTTTCTTGATTCCCTAAACTAATTGATCATATACCTTGAAAAATGGCCATGTTCTTGATTTGTTTATGAAAATTGTTTAAATAATTAATAATTATTGAAAATTTGCAAATCATCATACAAAAAAGTCATTGGAAAGATATTCTTACCTAATTCTGTAAGAAAATTTAGCAAATCTGTTAAAAAATAGCCAAACTCTACCTGTTCGTTAAAAAATAGGGAAACTTTAAATTTCTGCATGAAAATTATTCAAATTATTATTAATTCTTGTAAATTTACAGAACAACCTAGAAAAGAGACTCCGTAAACAAATTCTGTCTATTCCTTGACAAATAGACAAACTCTGAATATGTTCAGGAAAATTATTAAAATAATGATTAATTATTGTATATTTGCAAAGTATTGTAGAAAAGATTTATTGGGAATACATTCTTTCTTGATTCCCTAAACTAATTGATCCTATTCGTTGAAAAATGATCGGGTTCTTAATTTTTTTATGAAAATTGTTTAAATAATTGATAATTATTGAAAATTTGCAAATCATCATAAAAAAAAGCCATTGGAAAGATATTCTTAGCTAATTCTGTAAGAAAATTTAGCATATTTGTTCAAAAATAGGCAAACTTTAAATTTCTGTATGAAAATTATTCAAATTATTATTAATTCTTGTAAATTTATAGAACAACATAGAAAAGAGACTCCGTAAGCAAATTCTGCATATTCGTTCAAAAATAGACAAACTGTGAATATGTTCAGGAAAATGATTAAAATAATGATTAATTATTGTATATTTACAAAGTATCGTAGAAAAGATTTATTGGGAATACATTCTTTCTTGATTCCCTAAACTAATTGATCCTATTCGTTGAAAAATGACCAGGTTCTTAATTTGTTGATGAATATTGTTTAAATAATTAATAATTCTTGAAAATTTGCCAATCATCCTACAAAAAAGTAATTGGAAAGATATTCTTAGCTAATTCTGTAAACAATTTAGCATATTTGTTAATAAATAGCCAAACTCTACCTATTTGTTAAAAAATAGGCAAACATTTAATTTCTGTATGAAAATTGTTTGAATTATCATTAATTCTTGTAAATTTACAAAGCAACATAGAAAAGAGTCATCGGAAAGACATTCTTAGTTGATTCCGTAAACAAATTGAGCTTATTCGTTTATGGAAACTGTTTAAATGATTAATCGTTCTTGTGAATTTACATAAGCAACATAGAAAATAGTCATCAGAAAGACTTTTCTTAGCATCATAGAAAAAAGTAATCTGAAAGATATCGCCTTTCGAATCTACGAGTCCAAGCCTAAAACTGGATAGAACTGGATTGAAATGAAAACTAAGTATTGAAATGAATGAAATCATATTTTCAATTGCGTAATATTTAAAAATTGTTTTTTAAATAAAAAATTAACTAAATTTATTATAAAAAATCCAAACACAAATTTTCCGAAATATCAAAAGCTTCAATTAAAAAATATAAACGGTACTCAAAATTCGGAAATTTTGAAACATTTTGAAACATTTTGAAATGTAAATGAACTATGACTAATCGAAAATGAATTTTTCAACATACGAATAAAATATTAAAAAATGAGTCCAAGGAATCGTATATATACCGAAGTGTACATGCATAGACTTCCCCTAAGCTTCTTATCCTTAATATAAAATCTCTAAACGATATTGTCGTTTTCGATTCTGACGATTTTCGAGAGTAACACGGTGGTAACGTTTGCTTGCTGTAGGCCGCTCATATTCAACAGTAGTGTGTGTCTGTGTGTGGTGCTGCATTTGAAATCAGTGATGCTAACTGAGTCGCCTTTACATGCGCATGTTTGATTTGTAATATAGTTGATTGGCTGTAGTACGCGCCCGTGTTTGAATTCCCAACGAGGACGCGAACTAGAACCAATAAGCGCCATTCTATCGAAGCATGCGCATGTCAAGATGGTCTTTTCGGGATCACTTAGTTCGAGTTTGATTATAATACGTCACGTGTTTTTTCGTATTTGGTAATGCGCGGCTCAGTGTTGCCAACCGTTGCACGGTAAAGTCTGTAAAAGAAGTAATGAACCATAACCTCAATTGTGATGGCAGTCTGTTTTTAAACTGTTTACGCAAACAAGAAATTTTCAAATTAAAATCATTTTTACGCTCTGTAACTGTGATTTCTATCATGGTTTAATTATATTTATCATATTAAATATCATTTGTGAAACTCGTGTACGTTTTGGTTCTACTTTCCCTATAGGATTGAAATCTCCATTTCCTTATAGTGACACATTCGAATAATTATTTTTTTTTCGGTTTGAATAGAAGTATATCAGAGATCTGTGTATGTCTACAGATCAAAAATTTTATAATTTAAGAAGATGTTCAAATTAAGAATTTTTACGCTCACAATAAGCACTCCTATTAAAAAAAAACACCGATACTTTAAGAAATTGATTTTGATAATTTGAAGGGATTTCAAAGAAGTTCAAAGACTATAAGGTATTTTTTTTTATCCAAGGAATTTTCAAGATCTTCAAACAATTGCAAGGAATTTCAAAAGATTTCAAAGAATTTTGAATATTTTGACGTATTACAAAATATTTTAAAGAATTTTTAATTGATTTCACTAACTTAATAGGATTTCAGAGGATTTAAAAAATTTCAGTTGATTCTAAAAGATTTAAAATTCATATATTGTGGGAAAATCTTTCAAACAATTTCAGTAGATTCCAAAGAATTTTTTATTTATTTTGATAATTTGAAGAAATTTTAAAAAAAGACTGGGAATATTTTAGGGCACTTGAAAAGAATCCAAAGCATTTGAAAGAGATGTCAATAATTTCAATGAATGCCAACAGATTTTAAAGGGTTTGAAATATTTTAGGATATTTTAACAGATTTCAAGGAATTTTCAACCGATTTTAGTAATTTAATTGATTCGAAAGGATTTGTTAAGGAATCTTTCAAGATTAGGAATATTTTAGGGTATTTCAAAAGAATCCAAGGTATTTCCAAGAGATTTCAACAATTTGAAGGAATTTAAAAAATATGTAAAGAATTTGGAAACTTTTAGAGGTTACTTGAAGATTCCAAGGATTTTTCATTTGATTTCAGTGCTTTAATTGATTTCAGAGGATTTTGAAATATTCTAGAGTAATTTAAAAGATTCCTTGGAATTTTTTATTTATTTTGATAATTTGAAGGAATTTTAAAAGACTGGGAATATTTGAGGGCATTTGAAAAGAATCCAAAGCATTTGAAAGAGATGTCAATAATTTCAATGAGTGCCAACAGATTTTAAAGGAATCAATAATTTTGAGGAATTTCAAAAAATGGTAATGGATTTGAGAACTTTAACAGTATTTTAAAAGATGTCAAGACATTTTCGTAAGCTTTAAAAAGTTTCAAGTGATTTTTAAAGATTCAAAGAATTTCAATAATTTGAAAGAGTTTCAAAGGATTGGAAATATTTTAGGGTGCTTTTAAAAATTGCAAGGGATTCTGAAGAGTTTAAAAAATTTCAAGGAATTCTAAAATATTGTGAAGGAATTCTAAAATATTGTGAAGGATTTTAAATATCTTAGGGTATTTTGAAAGATCCTATGAATTTTTGAATTGATTTCAGTAATTTAATGTTACTCATAGGATTTGAATTATTTTATGGTATTTTAGAAGATCTAAAGCATTTTCAAGAGCTTTAAAATGTTTCAATTGATTTCCAAAGGTTTGAAAGGATTTGATAACTTTAACAGTATTTCAAAAGATTCTAAGGAATGTTCAATTGGTTTCAGAGGATTTGAAATATTTTAGAGTATTTAAAAAGATTCTAAAGCATTTTCAAGAGATTTGAAAAAATTTGCATGGGGTATTGTATCGAAGAGATTTCTAAAATTTCGAAAATATAGATCGATTTAATAGGACCTATGCCAGGTTTTAGGGTATATCAAAAGATTTCAAGCAATTTTGAATTTATTTCGGTAACCTAATAGGATTTGCAATGATTTAAAATATTATAAAGTATTTCTAAAGACTTTAATGCACTTTCAAGATATTATTAATTTTTCAGGGAATTTTAAAGGCTTTGAATGACTTTAAGAGGAATGAACAATTTTTTCTGAGAGTTCAAAGAATTTGTTTACAACTTTGGAATATATGAAACTATTTCATAGGACTTGCGAGGTTTCAATATATTTTAGAATATTTAAATGAATTTTATGAGATATCCGAAGATTTCAATGATTTTAATGGATTTTAAAAGCTCCCAAGGTATTTTCAAAAATTTTCCAGGATTCAAGAAAATACTTTAAAATTTCATATAATTTCACGGGATTTTATCATATTTCACTGTACTTTAAGAAATTCATTCACAAGAACTGAGGGGTTTTTTTAGGTTTTCACAGATTTGTGGAGATTTTCAAATATGTTTTGCAATTAATTTGAATTCACCCTGAATTGTTACTCATTCATTCAGAATTATTTTATTATGTCTTTCGAATTTTGTTAATTTACCTGAATTCTTTTGAATTAAATCAATAATTCTATTCTGTTCAATGGATATTTTTTTTCAGTTTGTGTTTAATTCGTCTTGAAGTGTTTTAAACTTATTTTGAATTCTTCAACATTTAATACAATTCTTTTGAATTCCCTTGTATTTTTCCAAAATCATTTTAAAATTACTAAAATCAATTACATTTTTTGTAGTTTTAAATTTTTTCCAATTTATTTCCATGTTTTAAATTTTAACTTTAATTCTTTGAAGTTTTATGAATTTTTCGAAATGCTTTCAAATCCAAAAGAACATCAGTCACACTATTGATGCACATATTTACTTTAAGTCACTTTTTGGATTAGAAATGAGTCTTGCTGCAAAAAACGTCGATTTAAAAATTATTGCTGCGCACTCCCGAGATATTCTCTGGACATCTGCTTTTAGACAACTTCGCATTCAAAATACAATACTTTCGAATAATTTTCAATCCGACGTTTTTTGTAGGGCAATTTCTCTGCTTTTTTCGATTTGAATAGGTCACTATTCTTAAATAAATCAGGCTGTCGCCGCCCTTAGAATAATAAACTACAAATGCAGGCCTCGGGCTCAAAACACACTATTGACACTATTTGACACTTTTTTCAAGCGACGACGCTGTTTTGCTACTATTTGGAAAAAAGACACTATTTTCCAATTGAAAACACGAATTTATCAACCAATATAGATTTTTTGAAGAATAAAAAATTGACAGATTTTCGCAGAAGGAAAAAAAATATATTGTTGGAAAAGTTTTTGTTTAATTTAGCTTTTAATAAGAAAGATACTGTAACGTTTATAAAGGCCTGGAAAGTTCTATCGACAGGATAATTTTCTTCTTATAATAAAAGAATTTAATCATTTTGACGTAAACAACAGATACGATAAAAATGTTCACACAAAAATGTTCATGTATAAAAAAGTTATACTAAAATACATTTTACTTTTTCGTAATAACGTGCATCATTTATGATAAAAATTAGAAAATTAATTTTTCATGAAAAAAATTCACCACATCTCTCAATGCATAATAAAATATTAGTGGCGAATGGATTACTATAGAGTATGAACAGCAATAATTGCGGAGCAAATAGACAATTTAAAAATTTGTTATCATATTTCTTGAAAACTGAAAGATTGGTAATTACTGCCACTATTCTATGTATCATTCATTTTTTTAAACTTTGTAAAGCTTATATAATAATGAAAATTAATATTATTCGCAGTATTTGTCAATTTGAAATTTATGTGATCATATACATGTTAAAACGAATAATTCACAATTTATTTTATAAATAGCATTTCTTTTAATTTATAAAATAAAAAATGTATTACGCCAATATAATTTACAAATAAGTTAAATGTTAAACAAATTTAAGAGCCGATTATAATAAATTGAATTATATTCACAATTTTTTCAAGATGATAACGGTGGCAGAATTTACCTACAAATAAATTATGAGAAATCCATTACTCCTTTAGCTTCAACAGGGAAAAAATATGAAAAGGAGCTCCTTATTGAAGGCTACGTACATCATCCTGTAGTGCCTTCTAATTATTTGTTGCGAATATTTTGTAAAATTAATTAAATATGAATAACATAGAAAAAATAAGTATTTGGTTTATTCTTTTTCAAAAAAAAAATTAGTAGGCGCGCGCCTTGGCGCGCGCAAGACTACTAGTGAAAACAAACATCTCGAGTTCAAATAAACACAGCTCGCCCAACGTCGATGAGATCGCTTTATGCGTATCATCGACTCACCACTGGTAGTTATTTGGGCTGTTGCCACAATTTAACCCTTAAACTGCACTGTGGGTGCCAAACACCCAGAACAATTTTGAGCTTATTTTTTTCTAAAAGTATACTGTTTCAAGAGTATCCCATTAAATTTTTAGGTCAAAATATTGAAAATTACGCAATATATACATTTTTTTATGAAAAAACTCATTTTTTCGATTTTTTTTTAAAATCCAGTTTTTAACAAATTATATCGTTATAAAACCAACGGGATTTAAGAAAAACTTATAATTCTACATCCCATTAGAATTTCGTTACAAAATATTGAAATCCGTCTTAGTTATACAAGTTTAAACATCTGGGTGTCAAACACCCACGGTGTAGCTTACGTAATTATTTTGAGGTGTGCAATGTTAACTGGGTGTCAAACACCCACGGTGTAGCTTACGTAATTTTTTTGAGGTGTGCAGTTTAAGGGTTAAGTTTTGAAAAAGTTCTCGCAGATGACGTCTTAAACTACCTGGTGCTTGACCCGGTGCACCCGGATCGTCTGCTCACCACTGTTAGTTATTTTGGCTGTTGGAACAATTTAAATATTAAAAAAGTTCTCGTAGAATACGCGCTAAACTACCTGGTGCGTGACCCGATGCACCTGGATCCTCGGCTCACCACTTTTAGTTATTTTGGATGTTGGCACAATTTAAATTTTAAAAAAGTTCTCGTAGAATACGCGTTAAACTACCTGGTGCGTGACCCGGTGCACCCGGATACTCCGCTCGCCACTTTTAGTTATTTTGGATGTTGGCACAATTTAAATTTTAAAAAATTCTCGTAGAATACGTGTTAAACTACCTGGTGCGTGACCCGGTGCACGCGGATCCTCGGCTCACCACTTTTAGTTATTTTGGATGTTGGCACAATTTAAATTTTTAAAAAGTTCTCGTAGAATACGCGTTAAACTATCTGGTGCATGACCTGGTGCACCCGGATCCTCGGCTCACCACTTTTAGTTATTTTGGATGTTGGAACAATTTAAATTTTTAAAAAGTTCTCGTAGAATACGCGCTAAAACACCTGGTGCGCGAACCGGTGCATCCGGATCCTCGGCTCACCACTTTTAGTTATTTTTTATGTTGGCACAATTTAAATTTTTAAAAAGTTCTCGTAGAATACGCGTTAAACTACCTGGTGCATGACCGGGTGCACCCGGATCCTCGGCTCACCACTTTTAGTTTTTTTGGATGTTGGAACAATTTTAATTTTTAAAAAGTTCTCGTAGAATACGCGCTAAACTACCTGGTGCGCGAACCGGTGCACCCGGATCATCGGCTCACCACTTTTAGTTATTTTGGATGTTGGAACAATTTAAATATTAAAAATGTTCTCGTAGAATACGCGCTAAACTACCTGGTGCGCGAACCAGTGCACCCGGATCCTCGGCTCACCACTTTTAGTTATTTTGGATGTTGGAACAATTTAAATTTTTAAAAAGTTCTCGTAGAATACGCGCTAAACTACCTGGTGCGCGAACCGGTGCACCCGGATCATCGGCTCACCACTTTTTGTTATTTTGGATGTTGGAACAATTTAAATTTTTAAAAAGTTCTCGTAGAATACGCGTTAAACTACCTGGTGCATGACCTGGTGCACCCGGATCCTCGGCTCACCACTTTTAGTTATTTTGGATGTTGGAACAATTTAAATTTTAAAAAAGTTCTCGTAGAATACGCGCTAAAGTAC
>CAKNYM010049973.1:89679-107229 GCA_932195095.1 Andricus curvator | reverse complement strand
ACAATTTAAATTTTAAAAAAGTTCTCGTAGAATACGCGCTAAAGTACCTGGTGCGTGACCCGGTGCACGCGGATCCTCGGCTCACCACTTTTAGTTATTTTGGTTAGTTATTTTGGATGTTGACACAATTTAAATTGTTAAAAATTTATCGTAGATGACGTCTTCAACGGCCTGGTGCACAAAACTAAATCATTGTAACGGTAACGGAAATAGTAACGCACCAAGATGGGTTTTCAAAGATAGGAATTATGAATTTTTAAACATAAAGATTAATTTTCAAATAAAAAGATTAATTTTTCACCAAAAAATACAATTTTTTAACAAAATACAGGAATTTTTAACGAAATAATTGACTTTTTAATTAAAGAAGACAAAACACGAAAAACATCCAAAGGAAAAAAAGTTTTCAATCAAGCAGCTCATTTTTCAACCAAAGAAATGAATTTTTAATTAAAACAATGAATCTTCAAAACAAAAAATTGTTAACAAGAGTTTAACTTTCAACCAAATAATTTTATTTCCAACCTAAAAGATAAATTTTCAACTAAAATGATAAATATTTAACTGGAATACTTGAATTGTTAACCGGAAAGTAGAATTTTTAAACAAGAAGATTAACTTTCAAATAAAAAGATAATTTTCTACAAAAAAATATCGATTTTTTTAACAAAATACATGAATTTTGAACGAACTAGTTGAAGTTTCAATTAGAAAAGACAAATTTTCATCCAAAATTGTCGAATTTTGAACTTGGAAAGATCAATTTTGAACTAAAAATGGAACAGTCAAATTTCCAGTTAGAGAAATCAATTGTCAACCAAACTGATGAATTTTTAACTGAAATGATGAATCTTCAACTAGAATAGTTGAATTTTATGCCAAAAAGATGAATTTTCAACCATAAAGATAAACTTTCTACAAAAAAGACGAATTTTCCATAAAGTACATAAATTTTCAAACAAATAGTTTAATTTTTAAATGCTAAATATCAATTTTCAACCAAATAATTGAATTTTCACCCAAAAAAAAGATAAATTGATTTTTAACAAAGTAGCTACATATTTAACCAGGGAAGAATTTTAAATTAAAATGATGAATCTTCCACTTTTCTAAATTGACAAAAATTATTAAAATAATGAAAACTTGAATTTTACTACGATCAGAAGTAAATTCCCGTTTTTTAAATTAAATTCCCGGCCATTTCCTGGTTTCCCGGTCAAGTCGCAACCCTGAATATTAAAGTCTGTTCATTGCAATCTATAAATTAATTGGTAAAGTCTACAGAAAATGCCTAGAAATCTCTTAATTTATTGCGTGATGAGTAAAAGATAAATTATATCTTGATAAATAAAAAACTTTTCAGTAGCAAGGTTCCTTCTAAACGAGATGTTTCTTTCATAATAGACTAAAAGATTTAAATTACTTTTCGCATTTCAATAAAAAAATACCTGTTTAAAAAAAAATGTACTTCAAGTTTCTCGTAAAAAATTCAAGGAGATTTCCAGGTTTTCAAGGTTCAACAAAAATTCAAGAAGAATTCCAGGTTTTCAAGGTTTTCAAGGTTGCTAGACACCCTGAAACTAAAAAAGACGAATATTCAAAGAAACAGTTAAATTTGTAATAAAAAAAGTGTTTATTTAAGAAAGAAAAAAAACTTGTATCAAGTTGTTGAATTTTCAAGCCAAAAAGCCGAATTTTCAACAAAACAGTTGAATTTTTAACCAAAAATGAAATTTTTATTAAAAAAATAATTATTTTCAAACAAAATTGAAACAACTTGTCAACAAAACACTTGAATTTTTCAATAAAAAAAATTCATCCAATCTGTTGAATTTCCAAGCCAAAAAGACGAGCTTTTTAGAAAAACAATTTAATTTTTAACCAAGAAGATTCATTTTTTACCAAAAAATAAAGATTTTCGACAAATTACATAAATTGTCAACGAAATAGTTCAATTTTCATCAAAAATGAATCATTTTTAATTTTAAGAAGACGAATTTTCTACAAAACAGTTAAATTTTCAACCGCAAAATATGATTTTTCAACAAAAAATGTAATATTTGATAATTCAACCAGAAAAACTTTCTAAATTTAAAACAAAAACAGTTGAATTCAGTCAAATAGAAGCATTTTCAACCAAAAATAAAATTTTCATAAAAAAATGATTTTTTCATCCAAAAGCGAAACAAATTTTCAACCGAAACAGATACAATTTTAACCAGAAAATATGAATTTTCTACAACAAGAAATTCATTTTCAAAACAAAAAAGAAGAATCTTCAACAAAACAGTTGAATTTTCAACCAAAACTGTTGAATTTTCAAAAAATATCTTATCTAAAAAATGTTTTTGGCCACGTATCCCTCGCCTCTCAGTCAAAGAAAGGTATTTTAGTTTCAAAGAAATTTTTTTGATTCAAGAAAATGGTTTTTTGTTTCAATGAAAATTTTTAAAATGATTTTCCTAACTTTGAAGTTATTTTTAGTGAAATGAGAAAAATTATGTTTGAGAAACGGCTTCTTTGATTCAAAATAAATATTTTTCTAACTGCAATTTCAGCGAAGATCCTATCGTTATTTATGCCCGATTTCCTGCCGGTTGAACATCAGCTTAACTTTTTACTTTTTACCCATTTATACCTGTTCTCGGATTCCGGGCACGTTTATGTTTCGACCGAGTTTATCCCACCAATAAAGGTGGGGATTTACTTTTCTTATCGCCTCATTTCATTCACGTACATTTTTTTATCCCGATATCAAAATAATTTGCATTCTATTTTGATCTCCTGGTCAATCAGGGTGTCCAGCGATTCTTAGGGACAAAATTCAAGGTCTTTTCCAGGTTATCCAGGCCAAAAATCAAGTTTTTCCAGGTCTCCTTTTTTTTCATCAAATAATGAAACAAACTTTTGTTATACATGTACAAAATGAGCCATCTCATTTTTTATTGGCCAGCAATTTCTAAAGAAAGCCGAATCATAAATAAACCAATTCTTAATTTTTTGTGAACATAAATCGTCTTTTTGAAATATTATTAAATCTTTGCAAAGTTCTTGAAATCATTGAAATCTTTGAAATCTTTGTAAATTCGTTGGAATTTTTTCAAGTATTACAAACCTTAGTGAAAGCTTGAAATTTCTGTGCAATTTCTGAGAAATCTTTTGGAATTTTTTAAAGCTTTTGTGAAATGCTTAAAATGCTTTAAATTTTTGTGTAATTTTTTTAAATGTTCTGAGATCTCAATGAAATATTAGAAATGTTTCTGAAATCTTTTGTGTTCGTTCGAAATCATTGAAATCTTTTAAAATCTTATCAAATGTGTTGAAACCTATTGAAATCGCTTAAAATCTTTGAAATGTTTCAATGTTTTTTTTGCCCCTTTTTGAAATCTTTGAAATTTTTGTATTCTTTTGAAATCCTTATGAAGTCTTTGAACTATTTGTGAAATCTTTCTGAAATTCCTTTTATTCGTTTGAAATCGTTTAAAATCTTTGAAATGTATTGAAATCTTTAATATCTGGTGTACTGTATTCTTTTTGATATCTTTGAAATCCTTATGAAGTCTTTGAAATATTTGAGAAATCTTTCTGAAATCTTTTTTATTCGTTTGAAATCATTGGAACATTTGGAATATTTGTGAAGCCTTTCTGAAATCTTTTAAATTCATTTGAAATCACTGGAATATTTGAAATCTTTGTGATATCTTATGAAATCCTCTAAAAAAATTGAAATCGTTTAAAATCTTTGAAATGTATTGACATCTTTGAAATCTGGTGTACATGTTTGTGCATATGTCCCTTGTTGAAACCTTTGATATTCTTGAAATCTTTTGAAATCCTTAACATATCTTTGAAATCTTTGTGAAATCTTTTGTATTCGTTTAAAATTATTTAAATATTTAAAATCTTTTGAAATCTACCAAAAAAAATTTGAAATCGTTTCAAATCTTTGAAATGTATTGAAATCTTTGAAATCTGGTGTACTCTTCCCTTGTTGAAATCTTTGAAATTCTTGTAATCTTTCCAACTCTTTATTAATTTTTCATGGAATCTTTGAAACTTTTGTGAAATCTTTTGAAACCCCCTAAGCAATTTTAAAATTGTTTAAAATCTTTGAAATGTTTTAAAATCTTAGAAATATGGTTTACTATATCCCTTTTAAAATCTTTGAAATCCTTAAAATCTTTTGAAAGTTCTAAAATATTTGTGAAATTTTCGAAATCTTTGTGAAATCTTCGAAATCTGGTGTACACGTCTTTTTAAAATCTTTGAAATCTTTATGAAATTTTCGAAATATTTGGGAATTTTTTGTGAAAACTTTTAAATCTAGTGTACAGGTCTTTCTTGAGTCTTTGAAATCTTTTGAAATATTTGCGAAATCTTTCTTAAATCTTTGTCTGTAAAATCTGCTGTATTCGTTGAAATCAGTCAATTATTTGAAATCTTTGTGAAATCTTTCGAAATCTTCTAAAATGTTTTGAAACCTCTTGAAATCGTTTCAAATCTCTGAAATTTTTTAAAATCTTTGAAAGCCTTCAAACCATTAAAGTTTCAAAATGTTTGTGAAATTGTTATCTTCATTGAAATCTGGTGTGTATGCCTTTTTTCAATTCTATGGTCATAAATCATCCTAATTCTGAAACTGAATTAACATCGAAATTTTCAACAAATAATTTTTATGATTTGTCAGTTGAATACCACAACAAAATGTATACTCAGTATTCTGTACTAGTAGAGAAGAAATTAAAAACGTATAGAATTATTCACAATATTAAAGTCTTTTCTTTGCAATCTATAAAATAATTGGTACAGTCTACAATAAGTGCCTTGAAATCTATTTATATTATGTAATGAAGAAAAGATAAATTATATCTTGATAAATAAAAAACTTTTCAGTAGCAAGATTTTATCTAAACGAGATATTTCTTTCATAATAGACTAAAAGATTTAAATTACTCTTCACATTTCAATAAAATTACTGTTTTAAAAGCAAAAAAAAAATAATTCAAATTCAAGGTTCTCGTGAAAAATTCAAGATTTCCAGGTTTTCAAGGTTTAAAAAAAATCAAGGAGAATTCCAGGTTTTCAAGGTTTTCAAGATCGCTGGACACCCTGTCAATTAGAAACTCTTTAAATTCTGAACATTTTAAGTAAAAATATTGCATTTTCAACGAAAAAGATTAATTTTTAACCAAATAGTAGAATTTTTAGCCAAAAAAAAAAAAGGTTTTCAACCCATACGATCAATTTTCTACCAATAAGGACGAATTTGGAACCAAGGAGTTCAATTTTCAAGTAAAGAAGATAAGTTTTCAAACAAAAATAGAATAGTTAAATTTTCAGATAAAAATAAAATATACAAAAAAAATTAGTTTGAAATAAAGTAGTTCAACTTTCAACCAAATAGTAAAATTTTCAACCGAAAGGACGAATTTCAAACGGTATTGTTGAATTTTCAACTAAAAAAGACAAAAACAAATAAATTTCTAACAAAGTAATTCATCTTGTAACCAAATAGTTGAATTTCCCATCAAATAGTTAAATTGAATACCCATTAGTTGAATTTCCAACCACAAAAAATACGAATTTTCAACAAAACAGTTGAATTTTTAACCAAAAAGGGTGACCTTTTAACAGAATGGTTGAATTTTCAACAAAATAATCAGGGTGGCGATTCGGCGGACGATTTCAAATTCCCGGTCATTTCCCGGTTTTCCCCGGTCAAGTTTTTCAAGTTTCCCGGTCAACTCAAAGTAACATATTTATATTTGCCGCAAAACGCAAACATTTATTTTAATTCATGACGTTCGTTCTAAACATCTTTTAACACATAAATGAATTTTGAAAAAAAGACTTAAATTTTCCACTAAAAAATATCAATTTTTTACAAAAAAAATTTTCAACTAAAACAATGTATCTTTAACTGAAATAGTTCAATTTTCAAACCAAAAAATTAATTTTTACTGAAAAAAGATAAATTGTCAACCAAAACTTTAATAATTAAATTTCAAGTTAAAAAAATTAATGTTTAACCAAACAGATGAATTTTCAACAACAGCTATGGAATTTTCAATCGCAATAAGTTAAATTTTCAGTTAAAAAAATTAGTTTCAACAAAAAAAAAAATAACTTTTAACAACAACAAAAACTAACTTTCAAAATAATAGTTACATTTTCAAACAAAGTGATGAATTTTCAAATAAAATTGTAAATATTCAACTGCAATAGTTGAATTTCAAACCAGAAAGATGAATTTTTAACTGAAATGATGAATCATTAACTAGAATAATTGAATTTTTGACCAAAAAGATTCATTTTCAACCAAGAAGATTAATTTCTACCAAAAAAGACGAATTTTCAACTAACAAAGATAATTTTTCAACCAAAAATTGAATAATCAAATTTTTAGTCAATAATGAATGTTCAACCAAAGACATGAATTTTGAACTAAAATTATGAAATATTCAACTGGATTAATAGTTACATTTTCAGTTGAAAAAAAAAATAATTTTCAACCAAAAAACATCCAAAGAAAAAACAAATTTTCAATCAAACAGCTCATTTTTCAACCAAAGAAATGAATTTTTAATTAAAACGATGGATTTCCAACTAAAAAAAAAATTAATTTTTAACAAAAGAGCTTAACTTTCAACCAAATAATTTTATTTCAAACCTAAAGGTGAATTTTCAACTAAAATAATAAATATTTGACTGGAATACTTGAATTTTTACCTGAAAAGAAGAATTTTTAAACAAGAAGATTAACTTTCAAAGAAAAATAAGATAATTTTTTACCAACAAAAAAATCGATTTTTTAACAAAATACATGAATTTTCATCGGAATAGTTAAATTTTCAATTAAAAAGACAAGTTTTTATCCAAATTGTGGAATTCCGAACTTGAAAATTTTAATTTTCAACTCAGAATGGAACAGTTAAATTTTCGTTTAAAAAAATTAATTTTCAACCAAACTGGTGAATTTTCCAATAAAATGATGAATCTTCAACTGAAATGATGAATCTTTAACATACATTTTCAAACAAATAGTTTAATTATTAAATGAAAAATATCAATTTTCAAACAAATAGTTGAATTTTCATCAAAAAAAGATAAATTAATTTTTAACAAAAGTTTAACTTTTAACCCAGTAGTTGAATTTCTAACTAAAAAACGATGAATTCGCAACGAACAATGTAAAAAAAAATTTCTATTATAATTCAGAAATATTTCTTCTTTGAAATTCTAATTCTACTCTGAAAACTGCTTGAAGTACTTTTATTACCTAAAATTTAGAAGAGGGAACTTTCAAGTTTTGACGAATTCTGACTTGAAAGAGGGATTTTTAAAAATTCCTTTTTTCTCAATCCGAATTATAATTCCTTTAAAAAATTATATTTCTTGAATTTTGCTATGATCAGAAGTAAATTCCCGGTCATTTCCCGGTCAATAAAATTCCAGGTCATTTCCCGGTTTCCCGGTCAAGTCGCCACCCTGATAATGCAATCTTCAACTAAATAACAGAATTTTTAATCAAAAAGATCAACTTTCAACGAAAAAGATTAATTTTTGGCCAAAAGCGATGAATTTTAAAAAAAATACACTTATTTTCAAGGCTTAAATCTTCAACGAAAAATAGAATAGTTAAATTTTCAGATAAAAAAAAATTACAAAAAAAAGAAAAAATTTTCAATAAAATAGTTCAATTTTTAGGCAACGAGATGTATTTTCAAATAAAATAATGAATCTTCTTCCAAAAAGAAATTAGTTTGAAATAAAGTAGTTCAACTTTCAACCAAGTAGTAAAATTTTCAACCAAAAAGATGAATTTCAAACGGTATTGTTGAATTTTCAACTAAAAAAGACAAAAACAAATACATTTTTAACAAAGTAATTCATCTTTCAACCAAATAGTTGAATTTCCCATCAAATAGTTAAATTGAAAACCCATTGGTTGAATTTTCAACCACAAAAAATACGAATTTTCAACAAAATAATGCAATCTTCAACTAAATAATAAAATTGTTAACCAAAAAGATCAACTTTCAACAAAGAAGATTAATTTTTTGCCAAAAGCGATGAGTTTTCAAGAAAATACACTTATTTTCAACACTTAAATCTTAAAAAAAAAATTTATTTTGATCAAAGTGGTTCAACTTTCAATAAAGCAGTTGAATTTTCAATCAAAAAAGATTTTTATTTTTAATGAAAAATAGTTCAATTCAACCTAAAAGACGAATTTGCAACAAAAGAGTTTAATTTTCAACCAGGGACGCTATTTCAGTCAAGAAGAAAAAAGAATTCAACCAAATCGTTGAATTTTCAAGCCAAAAAGACAAATTTTCCACAAAAGTTCATTTTCAACCAAATCAGTAAATTTTTTATAAAAAAAAGAGAAAATTTTAACCAAGAAGATTAGTTTTCTACTAAAGAAGACAATTTTGAACAGAGAAAATATCAATTTTGAATCAAAATTGAAAAAGTTACATTTTCAGTTAAAAAATTTGATTAAAATTTTTTTTTTACAACGAGATTTCAAGAAAATAGTTCAATTTCCAACGAAAGAGATGAACTTTTACACACAAAAATTAATTTTAATAAAGTGGTTCAACCTTTACTCAAATAGTTGAATTTTCAATTTAAAAAAAATCAATTTTCAAAACAAAAAAATGAGTTTTCAATAAACTAGTTGAACCTCCGATCAATGAGATACATTTTCAACTAAAATGATCAATCTTTAAAAAAAAAATTTCAACAAAAAAAAACGAATTTTCAAACAAAAAGATTAATATTCAACAAAATAGTTAACTTTTTAGGCAAAGAGATGAATTTCTAACAAAAAAATTAATATTTAACAAAGTAGTTAATCTTTTAACCAAATAGTTGAACTTTTAATCAAATCGTTAAATTATCAACGAAATAGCTGAATTTTCTACCAAAATAGTTTAATTTTCAACCACAAAGACGAATTTTTAACAAAACAATTAAATATTTAGCCAAAAAGAATGTCCTTTTAACAGTATTGTTGAATTTTCAACAAATTCATTATATTTTCAACCAAATAAAAAAAATTAAACAAAAAGATACATTTTCTACCAAGAAGGTTAATTTTTTATCAAAAACGATGAACACTCAAAACTAAAATGATGAATCTTCAAAAAAAAAAAAAAAAAAGAGTTTTTAACAAAGTAGTTGAAATTTCAACAATGTAGTTGCATTTTCAATAAAAAAAAAGATTTGTATGTTAAATAAAAAACAGATCAATTAAATCTAAAAGACCAATTTTCAACAAAGAGTTGCATTTTTAAACAAAAAAGAGGAAATTTCAAACAAGAAGATTAGTTTTTCACCAAAAAGACGAATTTTCAACTAAAAAATATCAATATTCAACAAAAAGTGAAAAAGTGAAATTTTCAGTTAAAAAAAAAAATAATTTTACACAAGTAGTTGAATTTTCATTTAAAAAAAAAATGAGTTTTCAATAAACTGGAATTAATTATGAATCTTCAAAAAAAAAAAAATGAGTTGTCAACCAAGCGGTTCAATCTTCAATCAAGCAATTAAATTATCAACCAAATAGTTTATTTTTCAATAAAAAAAATGAATGTTTAAGAAAACAGTTGAATTTTCCAGAGAAAAAGTTTATTTTCAGACAAGAAAGATGAATTTTCAACCAAGAAAGATGACTTTTCTGTACCATAAAAGATGAATTTTTCATCCAAAGGGACGAATTTTCAACAAAATAGCTTAATTTTTTAACAAAAAATATGAATTAAAAAAAATATTTGAAAAATTTTTCATTGAAAGCCGTTAAACTGCGAAATTTCAATTTTTAACTTTTATACATTGTACAGTTGGAATATTAAAAAAAATAGAAATCCCCGCTATCATTTTCATTGCTAAAAATTGAAGAATGAATTTAAAAATGTATTAAGTTTCAAAATTATATAATTTTAAGCAATTTTAAGCTAGAAACATTAATTTACACATTAAAATTTGTTTTGAAATCTTTTTAAATATTCTCTAAAAAAATTTGTTAAGAAAAAAATCATTTAAAAATTTTTAAGGAATCTAATAATAATTTTATTATCTTGGAACTCAAACTCGAACTCAAATTTGTCCTACAATTTTTTGAAATTCCTGCAAAATTAAAAAAATTACCTTTAAATCATCCAGATTCTTTTTTGAAAATTTTGGAAATCATATTAAATATTCGTTTAAAAGTAATTTTGAAAAAATATTGTCAGTTTTTTTTATGAATTTTTATACAAATTTTTTATTTATTTGAAACCTTTCAAAATGCTTAAAAAGCTTATAACTTTTGTGTTCGAAATCTTCAAAAATCTACATTGTGTTTTAGAAGTATTGAAATTTGTTCACGTTTTACATTATCTTGGAATCTTTTCAAAACTTCTAAATATATTTTAAACTTACTCGATTATTTTCCAAATCAGTAATTGTTCAATTGTTATTTATTATTCACATTTTTTTTAATCTTTATAAATATTCTCTTAAAATAAATATTTCAAAATAAAAATTCATTAACAATTTTACGAGCAAAGTTAAGAATTTTTTTCATTTTCTGAAAACCTTTAAAGATCCTTAAAAAGCTTCAAAACTTTATTTCGAAATCTTCAAAAATCTAAATTAGTTTTTTATTTTTCGAAACCTTTTCCAGTTTTAAATTAAGTTTGGATCTTCTCACAACTTGTAAATATCTCTTAAACTAACTCAAAATTCAATAAATCAGCAAAATTTAATAATTTCTTTTACATATTACAAATTTGTTAAATATAACAATTAAAATTGTGACGTACAAAGTTTTAATTTAACACTCTGAAATATTAACGATTCAAGGCTTTCTATTTCAAATAATATAGTTTAAAATTTTTTAGTTTTTAATATTTGATTTATTATTGCTCATTTTAAATGGAAAGTAAATCATTGCTAAAAATTCAAAAAAATGTCTTATTTAATTAAAAAATTTCAAATTAATGGGTTAAAAATGGAAAATTACAGATTGAAACAATATTTGAATAGGGTTTGGAATTGAATAAGAGCGTTTAATTTATCAAATTATTTTTAAATTTTTTAATTAAAAGCCGTTAAACTGCAAAATTTCCATTTTTAACTTTTATACATTGTACAGTTGAAATTTAAAAAAAAAAATAGAAATCCCCGCTATCATTTTCATTGCTAAAAATTTAAGAATGAATTTAAAAATTCATAAAGTTTCAAAATTATATCATTTTAAGCAATTTTAAGCTAGAAACATTAATTTAGACATTAAAATTTGTTTTGAAATCTTTTTAAATATTCTCTAAAAAAATTTGTTGAAAAAAAATCATTAAAATTTTTTTAAAGAATCTAATAATAATTTTATTATCTGGGAACTCGAATTTTTAGTACCATTTTTTGAAAATCCTGCAAGAGTAAACAAATTACCTTAAAATCATCCAGATTCCTTTTTCAAAATTTTGGAAATCTTATTAAATATTCTTTTTAAATTAATTTTTCAAACAAAATTATTGTTATTTTTTCTAGGCATTTTGATACAAATTTTTAATTCATTTAAATCCTTTCAAAATGCTTAAAAAGCTTATAAATTTTGTGTTCGACATTTTCAAAAATTTACCTTGTATTTTTATTGTTTTGAAATCTTGTCACCTTTTGAATTATTTTGGAATCTTTTCAAAAATTCTAAATATATTTTAAACTTACTCGATTATTTTCCAAATCAATAATTGTTCAATTGTCATTTATTATTCAAAATTTTATTTAAAACATTTGAAGTGGAATACTTTTGAATTTTAAACTTTTAAAATTAAAGCTTAAAACAATGTTAATTCAAACGCTCAATAATTTTCGCGTATAAAATGAATGCTTTAAAACCTTTTCAATTTAAATTTTTTTAATTAAAAACCGTTAAACCACAAAATTATCTTCAATGCTATGAATTGAAGAATGAATAAAAAGACTTATAAATTTTCCAAATTATATCATTTTAAGCCATTTTAAGCTAGAAACATTAAAATTTGTTTTGAAATCTTTTTCAATATTTTCTTAAAAATTTGTTAAAAAAGAAATTTTTAATTTTCCAGGAATCCAATAATAATTTTATTATCTTGGAACTCGAACTTTTCCAACTTTTTTTTTTGAAAATTCTGCAAAAGTGAAAAAGCTACCTTAAAATCATCCAGGTTCTTTTTTGAAAATTTTTGATATCTTATTAAATATTCTTTTAAAATTCATTTTCCCAACTAAAATATTGTTAAGTTTTCTATGAATTTTGAAAGAAATTTGGTATTTATTTAAAATTTTTCAAACTGCTTGAAAAGCTTATACATTTTGTGTTCGACATCTTCAAAAATCTACATTGCGTTTTAAATGTTTTGAAATTTGTTCACGTTTTACATTATCTTGGAATCTAAACTTACTCGATTATTTTCCAAGTCAATAATTGTTCAATTGTTATTTATTATTCAAAATTTTTTTTAATCTTTATAAATATTCTCTTAAAATTAATTTTTCAAAACGAAAAATCATTTAAAATTTTTCCAGCATAGTTAAGACATTTTTTTCACTTTCTCAAAACCTTTAAAGATCCTTAAAAAGCTTCAAAACTTTATTTCGAAATCTTCAAAAATCTAAACTTAGTTTTTTATTTTTCGAAATCTTTTCCAGTTTTAAATTAAGTTTGGACCTCCTCAAAACCGAGCTCAAAACTTTTAAATATTTCTTAAACTAACTCAAATTTTTTCCAAATTGATAATTTTTCAATTGTTATTTATGGGCATCAAAATTAAATAATTTCTTTTACATATTGAACATTTTCTAAATAGAACAATTAAAATTGTAACGTACAAAGTTTTAATTTAACACTCCGAAATATTAATAATTCAAGGCTTTCTTTTTCAAATAATTCATTTTAAAATTGTTTAGTTTTTAATATTTGATTTATAATTGCTCATTTAAAATAAAAAGTAAAATATTGCTAAAAATTGAAAAAAATGTCTCAATTAAAAAATTTCAAATTAAATGGGTTAAAAATGGAATATTTCCGATTGAAACAATATCTGAATAGGATTTGGAATTAAATGAGAGCGTTTAATTTTTCAAATTATTTTAATTTAAGAATAGTTTATAAAGTCCTCTCAAATCAATTATTGTTCAATTTTCAGTAATCGAACTACAGTTCAATGTGATTGATTATAATAGCAAAAGTTTTTGGTAAAAGTGTAATATTTTTTAATAATTGTAATTTTTCGTAGAAACTTATATATGACATATTCAACAAAAAATTGACAGTAAAGTACAAGTCGAAACGTTGATGCGAATTCTAAGAGTATTGTTTGTAAAAATTTATATTTTGTTGTTTAAATTTGTACATTTCTACAATAAACAACCAGTATATACAACATAATTTTAGGTGCAGTTTCCCAATATTTCAACTTTTGTGAAATCTTGTATTTTTTGGTAAAGATTTGTAATTTTCTACAATAATTTACGTAAAATTAAAAATGTTTTTACGACATCAAAAACCCAAATTAAACAAATGTAAAATTCTATAGTTTTCTGTAATACCTTGTAGATTTTTATAACAAAGTAAAAAAAATATTAATAAAAAGTTATACAAATTTCTGAATTGCAGAAACTTGTACTTTATTTATGGATCATTCTGAACCAATCTATTTAGATTATTACATTTTCCAAATAGGGAAAGAAACAATCTAAAAATTTTAATGTATTTCTAACATTGCTAATATTTAATGTTTAATGCATTCTTCTTTCAAAAATTTTAAATAAAAAGATTTCTTTCAAGAAATTGAGGTAAAATTATTTAGACTCAATTAAAAGAATTCTGAAAATAATCATAAGCAAACCCTGCAGATTGAAACGAATCATGAGTTTAGTCAACCAAAACCAACCTCTGACTTTTTCCTTTCTCCGTCCTTTTTATACTACCAGGGAACCAACATGTTTCGGGATTATTAATTTTTTCCATTTTCTACAAGAAACTACAATAAAAAATTAGCTCTTTGTATTTAACTGTATTTTTTGTTAAATTTTGTACATTTTTTACAAAAAAGTACGTGTCTTAACAAAAAATACGGTTGTAGAAATGTTGTGCTTTCTTGTAAAAATGTGGTCCACCAGGGATAGTTAAGGCTTGAACTGATTCCAGATACTTAGAACAACTTTGAGTAATTTATCCCATCAATTGAAGGAATTTCGGGGTGTCCCAATTTGCCCCACATGTCCGAAATAACCATGTTTGGCGGTACTAAAATGAGATCACTGATGGGAATCCAGAGTCATTTGTTCTGCATTGAAAATGAGAGCATGAAGTTATCCCACTGAGAAAGAGGAAAGGTAAAAAATGATGCCGTAAAAAAAGTGATCTCTAGTTTTTAGAGTGTACGTGAAGTACGTACGTATGTACGTACGGTGTGCGATCAATGAGCCGTATCCTGCTAAACTGTTAAGAAGGAAGTGGTTCATTGCTGCACGCTACCAGAGTACCAGTGTCCAGTGTCCACATTGCCAGTACAGCAGCTTCGAAATGGAAGCTACTATTTATACGTACATACGTATGTATGTAAGTACCATTGTACGGTTGTACATACGCTGTACGCTCAGCTTTAAGTCTCTAGCCTTTGGCGCCGTATTCCTTCGCAAAAAAGTCGTTTCACATCTGCCGACGATCCGGCCGACCAGCAGGCCGGAAACGCTCCTCTATTCGCGAAAAATTCAGAGCGAAACCGTTTCGGTCTCTCCTCTCCAGCTCTCCTACATAAGTCATTTATACCAAGTTAATTTATAGAATTCCTGAAAATAAAACAAGAATTCAACGACCAAATTTGGACAAACACCACAAAATGCTCCTATTGCAATTCCTAAAAACAGCAAAATTTGTTTCTGTGCACAAAAATAAAAAAGAGGAAAGAAAAATGAGAAGGCAACAAACCAAATCCAACCAACCAATCAAATCATGTCTTTTAAAACATCAGATTTTCCTTAATCGAAGATTTTTAAACGATGATAAAAAACATGAGAACAAACTTTCTATTTTGATTGATCAACAAACTAATGTTCAAGAGCAAAATTTAAATTTACACAAGATTTTTGAAAAAGAAGATAAGGATCCTTGGTTTGTAAATTTAGCAAATATTCAAAATCCTGATTCAGTTACATATATTCTCAGATTAAGTAAAGGTTTTAGTAACCATGTGATTAAAAGTAAATTGAAACAAATTATGGAAATAGTCAAAGATGTTGAATCAAGTATACACAAATTTCCAATATTAGATCAACAGGATTTCCGAAACAAGGTTTTACACTTGTCAAAGAGCTTTGTTGATAAAAATTGTTTGCACATTAGTAGTATCGATCGGACAATTTCTGAAGGTTTCAGGATAACAAAAGATTTCCTTAAAACCAACCCTGATATAATTTGCATGAATGCTGATAAAGGCAATATTACTGTTTGCATGAAGAAATAAGATTATATTCGGTATATGGAGGATTTACTTTCCAATCGTGATAACTTTGAAGTATTGAATGAAAATCCGTTGAAACAATTAAGAAGAGATACTTTCAAGATTCTAGACAATTGGAGAAAGAAAGGACTTTTAGGAAAAGATATAAGATGGACTGATATAAATACCGAAGACACAGTTCTTGCAAGATGTTATGGTTTGAGAAAGATTCATAAAGATGGCTATTCTTTGAGAATGGTTATTTCAACTATTAACACTCCGACGAAATTTTTAGAACAAAACTTTAATTTGATACTTGAAGACTCAATTACAACTTCCAAATACAATATTAAAAATGGCTGGGAATTCCAAAAAATTATTATTCAAAAAACTGTTCCTGATGACCATGTAATGATTTCTTTGGATGTTGTTGCAATGTTTCCAAGTATACCCCTTGAATTGGTTAAACAGGCAATTTCAAATAGATGGGATAATATAAAAACACGTACTCGATTAAGTCAAAAAGATTTTATTAAAGGGATAGTTTTTATTATTTGGAGGTCTTTCAAGAGCTTTTAAGAAGCTAGATTTTGTTTTGCCCTTTTACTTTCGGTATGTTGATGACACCTTATTATGTGTTCCTCTAGCAAAGATGCAGGCAGTTATTGATGCTTTTAATAGTTTTCATTCAAAACTTCAATTTACCCATGAAATAGAGAAAAATAATCAAATCAGTTTTTTGGACATAGAAGTAATTAGAAGTAATTAAAGGTCATGATGGTAATATTACCAATTGGTATAGGAAAAGTACATAATCAGGTAGAATTTTAAATTTCTTCTCGGCTCATCCTTTTCAAAACAAAATTGCAGTAATCAAAAACTTAGTTGAAAGAGCTCTAAGTTTGTCCCTCGTTTCATTTCACAAAAAGAATTTGAATATTGTTAGGAATATCCTTTTTCTTAATCATTACCCACAAAAGTTAATTGAGCAACATATCACTGAGAAAAAAGGTATTATACCCGGTAATAAAAAATATGTTACCGGATATAATCTTGGACTCTTAAACCTTTGCGGCATAGTGGGAATACGTATTCCCACCTGTTTTCATACTATTTTTTGCTATTTTACAGTAGTTTTTCATCGATTTAATCGAAATTTGTTGTAGTTTTATGATCATAGGAAGTTCAAGTATCAAAATTTGTAGACAATACTTTCAAATCGATTGTTAATTTTTTAATAATTATAAACAAAGTCCAAAAAACAAGCCAATATTTGATAAAAATTCATTATTAGCGTGAATTTTATCCAGATTTTTGTGAAAATTAGTATACAGGAGTTTTTCGGGTTGCTGATCAAGAATCTGTACTCAGATTTTGAAAATTCAAAATGGCGGATCCAAGATGGCGACCGAAAATGGATATTTTTGTATTATTTGTATTGTTAATTAATGTATAGGGGTTTTTAGATTTGCTAATGACGGATTCGAACTCAGGTTTGGCAAATTCAAAATGGCGGATCCAAGATGGCGTCCAAAATCCGATATATTTTGTTATTTTGTTGAAATTTAGTGTAAAGGGGTTTATGGGGTCGCTGATTATGAATCTGAACTTAGATTTGGAAAATTTTTAAATGACGATTACAAGATGGCGGTCAAAATTTGATATATTGTTTATTTTTATGTTGAAAGTTGATATACAGGTGTTTCTGAGATGCTGATGACGAATCTAATAAACAATACAGTGACCTATAACTTCATATGACGAATTGCATATCTTCAAAACAGTTGCCGTTGATTCAATTTTTTTTGTATATTTTTGATTTTTACTTTTTTTTGTATATTTTTATTTTTTAATGTTTTTTGTATTTTTGTTTTTTGATTTTTTTATACTTTTACTTTTTTAATTTTTTAACTTCCTGATTCGTGTCATGATGTTCATGAATGATAGTTCAAAAAACAATTCCTGTCTGGTTGTAAGCATAATGGTACGTTGCATGTGCTACATGACGCCATATTGGATCCGCCATTTTAAATTTTCAAAATCTGAGTACAGACTCTTGATCAGCGACCCCAAAAAC
>CAKNYM010049973.1:59726-89279 GCA_932195095.1 Andricus curvator | reverse complement strand
TATAATAATTTTTGCAAAAGTATTTATAAACCTATACAAAATTTTGATAGACGAGCTCGGAAGTAGAACTGGAAACAAATTGCAATTTTTTAAACACACAATAAGCAGGAAAGTGGCTATCATGAGACTAGAAAAACGAAAGTAAAGGAGGCTAAGTTTCTGCACTTATACAAGTGGCAGTGATGTGTAATGAAAAGAAATATAAACTTACCGATTTTCTAAATCTAAATCACGTGTGATTTAGCACTAATAATAATTTTATAACTTAATTATTACTTGTTATAATGCGAACGGATGCACATGACACGCGCCACGATGCGACGTACCATCTGAGACTACACAGATATGTTACAATGATATGTTACAATTTAATGCCTCAAGATTATAAGAATTTAACATCTAGAAATTATATTTGGTAACATCTTCATATATTACAAAAATATTATAGATTATACGCGCTAATATACTTTTCTATGCGGTATATTATTCTTTAATTCTATTATCCAGTTCGTAAATTAGAATTCAACAAATCAAAAACAAACAAAGTAATATTTTATCTACAGATAATCAGAAGGAATTGAGAGAATATAGTTCTTTTAATACTTTTGTTCTTCCTTTTTTTGGTCAAATTTCGAAAACTATTGAATTTAAATTATCTATGTTCAGTGAATGGAATATTATCCACACTTTGAAATTTTTCTTCGACCGTTGTTATTAATAATGATGTTATTTATTTGGACCGTATGACCAAAATAACAAATTCTTATATGAATTGACTTCATTACTATTGAATTTATGTTGAAAAAATTTAATATTCATACTATTTTCCGTATACCATGGTCTTTGCTTTCAAGAAGCTGGATTTTGTTTTGCCCTTTTACTTTCGGTATGTTGATGACATCTTATTATGTGTTCCTCTAGCAAAGTTACAGGCAGTTTTTGATGCTTTTAATAGTTTTCATTGAAAACTTCAGTTCACCCATGAAATAGAGAACAATAATAGAATCAGTGTTTTGGACGTAGAAGTAATTAAGGGTCATGGTAATATTGTTACTAATTGGTATATGAAAAGCACATATTCAGGTAGAATTTTTAATTTCTTTTCGGCTCATCCTTTTCAAAACAAAATTGCAGTAATCAAAAACTTAGTTGAGAGAGCTCTAGGTTTGTCCCACATTTCATTTCACAAAGAGAATTTGAATATTGTTCGGAATATCCTTTTTCTTAATCATTACCCACAAAAGTTGATTGAGCAACATATCACAATTAGAATTCAACAAATCAAAAACAAAGTAACATTTTATCTACAGATAACCAGAAAGAATTGAGAGAATATAGTTCTTTCAATACTTTTGTTCTTCCTTTTTTTGGTCAAATTTCGAAAACTATTGAATTTATATTTAAAAAATTTAATATTCATACTATTTTCCGTATACCATTTAAAATGGATTCAATAATAACTTTTGGTAAAGATCCTTTAGATAAATTTGAAAAAGGTGGTGTTTACAAGATCACTTGCAAGATCTGTAAGATGGAGGAACACAAAAGTGATGTTCGTTTGGGACGTCGTTATAAGAGTGTTCTTGCTAGACATACGAGAGGATTTGTTGATGTTGACCATGAGTTTGACTGGAATAGTGTTGAAATTTTACACAGTGAAAGTAATGAGAGTAAGAGAGAATTCATGGAAATGCTTTATATTAAAAACCAAACTAAGTTGTCTATTAATTTGAAAACTGTTTTGGATAAATTACACAAAAGTTATTCCAGTATGATTAATTATATTTAGCAATGACTTTCATGGGTCTTGACTTTCTCTCATTCCTTGTTTGTTTATAACTGATTTGTCTTTTGACCCACATTCAGTTGTCAGGTATCGAGGCGATAGCGTCGTTATTTCGTCGCTGTTCCTACCTGCTCTAATTTTTCTTGCCTTGATAAGGGTGCTGTGTCAGCACCGAAACGTTGGTAAATAATGTGCATGCTTTCATATTGTGATTTGATAATAATAAAAATAAAAAAGATGAAAGAAATAAAAAAGAGAAGGAAGGGGATTTGGTTGGTTGCCTTCCCATTTTTCTTTCCTCTTTTTTATTTTTGTGCAAAGAAACAAATTTTTTTGTTTTTAGGATTTACAATAGGAGCATTTTGTGGTGTTTGTCCCAATTTGATCGTTGAATTCTTGTTTTATTTTCAGGAATTCTATACGAGTATTGGACGTTAAATGGGATTTTGAATTTGATTTTAATCTAATTTAAAATTCTTAAATTTCATTTATACCAAGTCCTACCTAGATCATTCTCTTCTCTTCGAGTATTTCATTATATTTTTGCTGGACCATGGACCACTGATTCAGAACAATTAAACGGAGGCTTGACTTTTTAAAAGAAGTCTTTATAAGAGTAGGTCGAAAAAACACCCTCCTTTCAGTATCGGCACGGTGTGCCTCGATTCACTTCAACCCAAAAGGGCTTGCATATGCGGTTTTTTTTCTGAATATACTTCTGGGATGCCCCACGATCATTTTGAGCCCAAAAAGAAAAAATCGCTTTGGCCCTTTTTGAGAAAACTCGTTTTTTGATTTTGTTAAAGAGGTTAATCAACATATTTTAATGAAAATAAGTTAAACGTGGAATTTCATTGGCTCAAAGCATTCAGTTTGGCATCCAAAAAAGGGCTACAGGTGCTGGACATCTTACGAGAACTGAAACCCTTCAATATTTTTTTTAAATGGTGAAAAAAGTGGGAAAAAATCAGTTTTTTGAAAATTGCCTTATTCCAGTTCATCCTATGTCCCAAACACCTTAACAAAGTGCTTGAAATTTTCTGGAAAATTAAAAAAAATCGAATGTTCTATCTCTAAAAGTTTAAAAGTTATGGTCCTAAGAAGTCGATTTTAAGCGAATAATTTGAATGAGAAACAAAATCTATATAGTTTTAGGGAAATAACTTATTTGCTCTGCATATCTGGTAAAAATTGCCGAATAATTAATTAAAGAAAAATTTTTAAATACATGAATATTCCATTAAAAATGTTTTTTTTTTGGTTAATGGTACATAATTTTAATTAAACATTAATTTCTTTGACTGAAAATTGAACTATTTCATAATTTGTGGAAAATTGATCTTTTTTATAGATATTGCAGTTTTTCCAAAAAATTCCACATTTTGTATAATTGTTAATTATGTTGAGGTAAATAATTGATTAAAGTTAATAAACTTAATCATTTGAATAATTTATTATTATTTTTAATAATATTATCTTAGAATAATGTTTGAATTAGAGTTCGGTAATAATTATTGAAATTTAACAAACATAATTGTTTCGACAAATTATTTGTGTTAAGAACTATCTTCTCCTATAGTAATAATAGATAGTTACGGCTTTTCTGAACTTTTCCACTTTTTGTCAACTTTTCTTATAACAATTTATAATTATCTTTCTTAGATAATTGCTAGAAAGTTGTGTTTTTTCTGAATTTTTTTAACTTTTTGTCAACTTTACAGTTAGTAAATTATTAATTAATTTAAGTTAGGAACAAATAATAAATATTAACATCAATTTAAACAAAAAGGCTCTCAGTAACTACTTCAAGCAAAATTGACATTTCATATGATCCATGTATAAAAGTTGAAGAATATTTCAATTATCTGTTTTATTTCAAAAAAATATATTCACGAAAGGGAAATAGATTATTTAAAATATAATTCTCTCTAATATTTATTTATTCTTTGTTCATAACTAAAAAGGCAGATCAAAGTTAAACATTTCAAAAAAAAAATGAAACTTTCTAGCACTTATCCAAGATAAGATAGTTATGAACAATATCAAATTGTTTTAACAACTCTTTTTGTTAAATTTAATTAAATATTAAGTCACTCCAAGTGCAGAATAGACATATAGTTGAAAATTTAAGAAAAACCAGCAACTTTCTACCATTAAGGAGAGAGAATTTGTTTAATTTGTTTAAACAATTATTTTTGCTAAATTAAATTAAGTATTAACTCACTTCAAGTGAAAAGTGGAAAAAATTTTAAAATTTCAGAAAAAACAGCAAATTCTAGCATTATTCAAAGAGAAGATTATTAACAATGATAATAAATTGTTTAAACAATTATGTTTGTTAATATTAATTAAGTGTTACCTCACTATAATTGAAAATTGGACAAAAATTGGAAATTTTTTTTTTAAACCGCGATTTTCTATCTCTATTCTAAGGTAAAATTGCTAAAAACAATACTAAATTGTTTGAACAATGTATTTAAACATCTAATCATCAGTGTAAAGTAGTATTTGACGTATTAGAAAAAATTTGCATTTAAAAAACCGCAAAAAAATCATAATTAATACCAAAGAGAAATGTTGAGTTTCAACTCGATTCATCAAATATTGACAATTCTGAATAAAATGTACAAAGACGTATTTAAAAAAAAAAATTAAATTAAATTAAATTAAAAGTTAGTTTCTGTGGATTTTAAAAGAAATAACTTTTCTAATTTTCGAGTAGTTTAGAGACTTCAAGATAAAGTTCTCAAAAAAAGTTCTTAATAAAAAAATCCATGTTTGGAAATTAAATTTCAGTGTATTCAAGGCTTTTCCAGGTTTCCAGTTGAAATTGCCATCCTGTTTTTTTTCGAAGGTTTTTTAAAATAAAAGTTTGAAAAACTCACCGGTATTTTGCTGGTTTTGAGGAAATCCAGAAGTGCCTCCAAAGCTCCGAGTGTTGAAGCCTGGACGAAAACTCCTCTTTCAGCGAGTTTTATGTTTCCGAGGACGTGGCTGAGTTCCTGGGCGATTTCATCTCGTAGCACCTCCACTTCGTCTGGTTTTTGAGCCACTTGCAGATTCAGTCCTAAAAAGATTTCATAAAATTAATTAGATTCAAGTTTTTAAGTATTTTGTCAAGTTTATTCAGAATTAAACAAAAAAAGTCAATTAAGATTATTTAAAAAAGGAAAAAGAAAGAGAGAAGAAAGACGATTCTTTAAAAAATGTAGATTAAGATTCCTGGGAAAATTGAAAATGATTTTTATTTTGAAAAATTAATTTTAAGAGATTATTGAAAAAGACTTCAAAATTTTAAAAAGATTTCCAAGACTGTCGAAAAAGGATCTAGAATATTGTAAGGCCATTTTTTTTATTTTGCAGAATTTAAAAAAAATGTTGAGAAAAAATTTGACTTATTTTTAAAGACACTTAGAAGGTTTAGAAATAGTGAAAAGATTTAAAAACAATCTAAAATTTGGAAAGATTTCCGAAAAGTTAAGACTGAATGTAGATTGAAACAAATTTAGAATCTTTTTATGATTTTTGAGAAGTTTTAAGTGAATAACAAAATTTTCCTAAGATTCCTGGGAAAATTTTAAATGATTTATTATTTTGAAACATTAATTTTTAAAGAAAAGAGAAAGATAGAAAAAAGAATGAAAAAGCGAAAAAAAAGGTAGAAATAAATAAAGGAAGAAGAAGGAAACAAGAAGCCATGAAAGAAGAAAGCAAAAAAAGAAAAGAAAGAAAGAAAGATGAAAGAAAGAAAGATAGAAAGAAGAAAGAAAGACGATTCTTTAAAAAAATGGAGATTTTTAAAAATGTTGAAAAAAATAGAATCTTTTTAAGAATTTTGAAGATAGAAAGAGAAAACTAAATAAAGAATGAAAGAAAGAGAAGAAAGAAAAATAGAAAGAAGAAAGAAAGGTAGGAAGAAGAAAGATAGAAAAAATAATGAAAAAGCGAAATAAAAAAAGATAGAAAGAAATAAAGGAAGGACGATAGGAAGAAGACAGATAGATAGAAAAAAGAAAGAAAGAAGATTCTTTAAAAAATGTAGATTAAGATTCCTGGGAAAATTATAAATGATTTTTATTTTGAAAAATTAATTTTTAAAGAAAAGAGAAAGATAGAAAGAGAAAACGAAATAAAGAATGAATGAAAGAGAAGAAAGAAAAATAGAAAGAAGAAAGAAAGATAGGCAGAAGAATGATAGAAAAAAGAATGAAAAAGCGAAATAAAAAAAGATAGAAAGAAATAAAGGTAGGACGATAGGAAGAAGACAGATAGATAGAAAAAAGAAAGAGAGAAGATTCTTTAAAAAATGTAGATTAAGATTCCTGGGAAAATTGAAAATGATTTGTATTTTTAAAAATTTATTTTAAGAGGTTATTGAAAGACTTCAAAATTTTTTAAAAGATTTCCAAGACTGTCGAAAAAGGATCTGGAAGATTCAAAAAAAATATTGAGAAAAAATTCGATTTATTTTTAAAGATACTTGGAAGGTTTAGAAATTATGAAAAGATTTAAAAATAATTTAAAATTTGAAAAGATTTCCGAAAAGTTAAGACTGAATGTAGATTGAAACAAATTTAGAATCTTTTTATGATTTTTGAGAAGTTTTAAGTGAATAACAAAATTTTCCTAAGATTCCTGAGAAAATTTTAAATCATTTATTATTTTGAAACATTAATTTTTAAAGAAAAGAGAAAGATAGAAAAAAGAATGAAAAAGCGAAAAAAAAGGTAGAAATAAATAAAGGATGAAGAAAGAAACAAGAAGCCATGAAAGAAGAAAGCAAAAAAAGAAAAGAAAGAAAGAAAGATGAAAGAAAGATAGAAAGAAGAAAGAAAGAAGATTCTTTAAAAAAATGGAGATTTTTAAAAATGTTGAAAAAAATAGAATCTTTTTAAGAATTTTGAGAAGTTTCAAAATAATAAAAAAATTATTAAGATACCTGAAAAAATTTTAATAATTTTTTTTTTAAATTAATTTTTAAGTAAAAGAGAAAGTTAAAAGGAGAAGAAAGAAAGGTAGATAAAAAGAAGAAAAAAGGAATAATGAAAAAAGATACGAAGATGAAATACAGATAGAAGAATGAAAAAAAAGAAAGAAAGAAAAGAACAGAATCCAAGATAAAACGATAAAAAGAACGAAGAAAGAAATAATGAAAAAAGAAAGATAGGAAGAATTTAGAAAGAAAAGAGATAGAAAGAACGGAAAAACGATGAAAGCTAGAAAGAAAAAGAAAGACAAGAAATGTAGAAAGAAGAAAGAAAGATTCTTTAAAAAATATAGATTTTTAAAGACTTTTAGAAAAATAGAATTGTGAGTAGTTTCAAGAGAATAAAAATATTTTTTAAGAAAGATAGAAAGAGAAGAAAGAAAGAAGAAAGACAGAAAGAAAAAAGATAGGCAGAAGAAAGAAAGATAGAAAGAACGAAAAAACGAAAAAAAGATAGAAAGGAAGAACACAAAACAAAGAAAGAAGAAAGAAAAGAAAAGAAAGAAAAAAGAAAAAATTTAAAATCTTTTCAAGAATTATGAGGAGTTTCAAGAGAATGAGAAATTTTTCTTAAGATTCCTGGGAAAATTGTACATGATTTTTTACTTTGAAAATTAATTTTTAAATAACAGAGAAAGATAGAAAGAGAAAAAAGATAAATAGATAGATAAACGAAAGAAATAGGAAGAAGAAAGAAACAAAGAAAGAAGATAGAAAGAAGAGAGAAATAATTAAGAAAAAAAAAGATAGATAGTGAGAAGACCGAAAAAACGAAAGAAAGGTAGAAACAAGAAAGAAAAAAGAAAGATAAAAAGAAAGAACATAGAAAGAAGATTCTTTAAAAAATGTAGATTTTTAAAGATTTTGTAAAAAATTTAGAATTTTGGGAAGTTTCAAGAGAAGAAAAATTTTTTTTTAAGATTCCTGAGAAAATTTAAAATGACTTTTCATTTGCAAAACTTATTTTTTAAAGAAAAGATAAAAATAGAAAGACAGAAAGAGAAACAAAGAAGAAAGAAAGATAGAAAAAAGAACGAAAAAGAAAATAAAAAAAAAGATAGAAAGAAGAAAAAAAGAAAACCTTTTTAAGAATTATGAGGAATTTCGAAAGAATAAATTAAAAAGGAAGGAAAGGAAGAAGAAAAAACAAAGAATTTTTTCTTAAGATTCCTGGGAAAATTTTATATGATTTTTTACTTTGAAAATTAATTTTTAAAGAACAGAGAAAGATAGAAAGAGAAAAAAGATAAATAGAAAGAAAAACGAAAGAAATAGGAAGAAGAAAGAAAGAAGAAATAAAGATAGATAGAAAGGTGAAAGAAATAAGAAAGAAATGAGCAAGAAAGAAAATAAAAAAAAGGAAGAGAAAAAGATCAAAAGAAAGAAGAAAGAAAGAAAGAAGAAAGAAATAATTAAGAAAAAAAAGATAGATAGTGAGAAGACCGAAAAAAGGAAAGAAAGATAGGAAAAAGAAAGATAGAAACAATAAAGAAAAAAAAAAGATAAAAAGAAAGAACATAGAAAGAAGATTCTTTAAAAAATGTAGATTTTTAAAGATTTTGTAAAAAATTTAGAATTTTTGGGAAGTTTCAACAGAAGAAAAAATTTTTCTTAAGATTCATGAGAAAATTTAAAATGACTTTTCATTTGCAAAACTTATTTTTTAAAGAAAAGAGAAAAATAGAAAGACAGAAAGAGAAGAAAGAAAAATGAAAAACAGAAAGAAAAAACGAAACAAAGAAGAAAGAAAGATAGAAAATGAAACGAAAAATAAAATAAAAAAGATAGAAAGAAGAAAAAAAGAAAACCTTTTTAAGAATTATGAGGAATTTCGAAAGAATACATTAAAAAGGAAGGAAAGGAAGAAGAAAAAACAAAGAATTTTTTCTTAAGATTTCTGGGAAAATTTTATATGATTTTTTACTTTGAAAATTAATTTTTAAAGAACAGAGAAAGATAGAAAGAGAAAAAAGATAAATAGAAAGAAAAACGAAAGAAATAGGAAGAAGAAATAAAGATAGATAGAAAGGTGAAAGAAAGAAGAACGAAATGAGCAAGAAAGAAAATAAAAAAAAAGAAGAGAAAAAGATAAAAAGAAAGAAGAAAGAAAAAAAAAGATAGATAGTGAGAAGACCGAAAAAACGAAAGAAAGATAGGAAAAAGAAAGATAGAAACAATAAAGAAAAAAAGAAAGATAAAAAGAAAGAACATAGAAAGAAGATTCTTTAGAAAATGTAGATTTTTGAAGATTTTGTAAAAAATTTAGAATTTTGGGAAATTTCAAGAGAAGAAAAAAATTTTCTTAAGATTCCTGAGAAAATTTAAAATGACTTTTTATTTGCAAAATATATTTTTTAAAGAAAAGAGAAAGATAGAAAGACAGAAAGAGAAGAAAGAAAAATGAAAAACAGAAAAAAAAACGAAACAAAGAAGAAAGAAAGATAGAAAAAAAAACGAAAAATAAAATAAAAAAAAAAGATAAAGAATAAAAAAAGGAAACCTTTGTAAGAATTAAGAGGAATTTCACGAGAATAAATTTAAAATGATTTTTTACTTTAAGAAATTAATTTTTAAAGAGAAGAGAAAAAGAAGAAAGATAGAAAGAAACAAAAAAGAAAGAAAATTCTTTAAAAAATGTAGATTTTTAAAGATTTTGAAAAAAAATGTATAATCTTTTTCAGAACTTTGAGAAGTTTCAAGAAAATAAAAAACATTTCTTAAGATTCCTGGGAAAATTTATAATGAATTTTTATTCTAAAAAATTAATTTTGAAAGAAAACAGAAAGATATAATGAAAAGAAAAAAAAGAAGAAAGAAAGAAGGAAATAAAGAAGAAGAAAAAGATAGGAAGAAGACGAAACAAAGAAAGAAAGAAAAAAATAAAAGATAGAAAGAAGAAAGAAAGAAGAATGAAGATTCCTTAAAAAATGTAAATTTTTGAAGAAAATAAGCTTTTTAAGAATTTTGGAACGTTTCAAGAAAGATTACTGGGAAAATTGAAAATGATTTTTATTTAAATTAATTTTAAGAGAATATTTAAAAGGATTTCAAAACATTCAAAAAGATTTCCAAAATGGTCAAAACAGTATCTGGAAGATTTTAAGGCAATTTTTTTTATTTTGTATACTTTTTTAAAAATGATAAGAAAAAATTTGACTCATTTTTAAAGATATTTAGAAGGTTTAGAAATATTGAAAGAATTAAAAAATAATTTAAAATTTGAAAAGACTTCAAGAAATTTTAAACCAAATATAGATTTTTAAAGCTTTGAAAAAATTATAGAGTTTTTTAAAAGAATTTTGAGATGCTTAAAGAGAATAAACAAATTTTCTTAAGATTCCTGGAAAAAGTTTTTTTTTTTTTTTTATTTCAAAAAATTAATTGTTAAAGAATAGAGAAAGATAGAGAGGAGAAAGAAAAAAAGAAAGAAAGATCGAAAGGAGAAGAACCAAAGAAATAAGAAAGAAAAGAAAGAAATATAAAAAGAAGAAAAAAATGAATTGCAGTTCCTCGATTTTAAATTATAAATATAATACTGGGGTTCCGGTCGGAAAGTCAAGCGGTCAGCACGCGTAGTGATAGCTCCGAGTAATACGCCAAATTTGCGTGGCACAAGCATACACACGGGGATAAGTCTACGGGATTTGGAAGCGGAGGCTGTTAGTGATCGAGTGGAAGTGTTTTTCTTTCGTTGTGGAAGGGTGTGCACTGGGAAAAACGAAATTGTTCCAAAGTGATGGAGAGCATTGAGGTTATGGAGGTTGTTGGGAAAAATGACGAAACTTCCGGTTCGGGTTCCGAAAATGCAACCGAGAAGGTGCATCTCGCGGAGGCTACACTGGACAGTGGCGACTCCACACGGGAAATTCAGGAACCTGACTCGAGAACAGAAAGCGGGAACCCGGGAATTTCAAACCAAAACCTATCAGCGGGTGACGATAAGGCAAGAAAACGCGGCCCAGGGCGACCTTCTAAAGTGGAGAGGCAAGCTAAATTAAACGCGAAAAGTGTGAAAAATCTGGAAAGTTTTGTGGTGCGGAATAATACGTGGGAGAAGAGCGTCAGTGAGGAAAAAGCGTTCGAAAGATCGGAGAAGCTCTCGCGCTCGCCGATGAGAAAGGAGGGAACGTCAGAACAGCCTTTGGGAGACGTTTCAGAAAAAGGGAATGGGGATAAGGGAGACCCTTATGAGAATACCATGGCGAGAGAAACGGCCGAGCCTAACGGAGACGGACTAAGTGTATCTTGTCAGAACTTGCCGGAATGGGCTAGCCAAATTGGGGAATCCTTAAAGAAATGGTGGAGTGTGGAATTGAGGAAACAAATGAAACCTCTGGAGTTGCAGCTGAAAGAGTTGAGGGAGTTAATAGTAGAAGGGCAGAAAAGGGAAGAGGCCGCAATATCGGATCTGGAGAAAGCCAGGGAACGAGAGAAACAGCACCTGGAAGAAATCGAGGTATTGAGATTGGAGAAAGATTTTTTGACAAAAAGGTTAAAGGAGTGGGAGGATAAAATTCCAAATGAGATTATCGACATCCCTGAAGCACCTGAAGGAGGGGAGAAGGGCAGTGGATCGGAAGGAGAAATGGACAATAGAGCAGATATACTTACGGGCGTTGACAAGGAGGTCTACCAATACGAGGAAAGAGATACCGAAGAGATGTCAAAACTCAGCTCAAACGAGCTGAAGTGGGAATTGAGAGAGAGAGAAGCAAGAAGGAAAGTGGTCATCGTGAGAGGTTTCAGATCCAGAGGAAAGTTTCTCGTTAAAGAAATAGGGGACAAGCTTAGGGAACTGACAGGAGTCAGCCCGATAATAGAAGACCTGAGGCACATAGCCAGTGGAGCATTAATTACGCTTGACTCACTTGCAAATAAAAAGAGGCTGATGACTAACAGTTTCAAGCTGGCCGGAACGGGAATCACATTAGAGGACGACTTCACCCACAGGGAGAAGGAAATTTTGGAATGGATCAAGAAGAAAGTGGAAGCAGCAAAAAGAAGGGGAGCAACTACGAGTGTGCACTACTATATGAGATGGAGAATCAACAATACGGAATACTACTGGAACGAGAAGGAGGGGAAGGTGGAGGAAAAACTTTTTCGTAAGCAAGAAAGGGAAACAGAAGGAAGGCAGCGGCGCAATTAAAGGTGTAATATGGAATATAGCGGGGGGAAGGAAGATTAGGGGTGTGTGGGATTTTCTCAAGGCGTATGACATAGTGATACTGCAAGAGACCTGGATCGAGAAAGAAAAGGAGGACACTTTTTTAACGTCACTGGACCAGGAATATGAATGGACAACCAAAGCAGCGGTAAGAGTTAAAAATAAGGGGAGAGCGAAGGGAGGGCAAATTGTCGGGGTGCGCAAGAGTCTGGGCGGGCATTTCAAAATAGAAGAATGGGATTTGGGGCTAAAGATCAGTGCAGAAATATTGGGGGACACGGGAAACAAAGTGAATATTTTGACTATTTACAATAACGTTGGAGTAGCAAGAGCGGTAAATAGTATTAGAGCGTTAGTCGAGGGTATGCTGGAGAAGGGAGAAAAAATTGTGATACTAGGAGACTGGAATGCAAGAGTAGGAGTGGAGTTGGGGGGAGGGGAGGTAGACGATCTAGCGCCAGCGAAGAATTTCAACACTGTAAGAAAATCGGAGGATAAGACTGTAAACCCGGAAGGGTACAAGTTACTGAAATTTTGCGACGAAGAGAGCTTGAGGATTCTTAATGGAAGGTTGGGGAAAGATGTTAGGGGAGAATGGACGCACATCGGAGAGGATGGGGGATCCGTAATTGATTACATAATAGAGTCAGAGGGAGTTGGGGATACGGATATTAGGGATATGGAAATCGTAACTAGAACCGAATCTGACCACTTGCCAGTAAGCTTCTTGATGGCGGGAAAAGGGATGCAAAGGGGTATGAGCCAGGAGAGGGATGAAGAGCCAGAAAAGGGTTCAGAAACAGAAAGTAGGCTAATATGGGATGAAAAGAAAAGTCAGGACTACAGGAAGGAACTGGGGAAAATTTGGGAAAAGAGGGTAGTGAATGGGAAGGCTAGCTGGGAAGAAAAGTGGGACAGTTTGATAGATGCGGCTAAACAAGCGGCTCAAACAGTAGGCATGTTTAGGAAGGTGAGGGTGAGGAAGAGGGGCAGGAAGAAACAGGATTGGGGGAAAGACGAGGAAGAGAAAAGGCTGGGAAGAATAGCATTCAAATCCTTGAAAAAGTACTTGAGAACTAAAAAGGACAGGGACAAGGGAACGTACAATGACAACATAAAGAAACTAAGGGAATACCGAAGAATCAGACGGAAACAGGAATCGGAGCAAAAATTGGGAAAAGTTAAGAGCAGTAAAAATATGGGCGAATTTTGGCAGGCAATTAATGGATTCCGACCGAAACGGAAGCAAAAGGGGAGAGGGATTAAGAAGGAGGAGTGGAGGAGGCACTTTATGGGACTACTTGAAGGGGAAGAGCTCGAGGGAGAAAATGACATTCCAGAGGATTCGGGGGTCAGGGTGGATAATATTGGAGGACCGCCACCGACGGAAGGGGGGGAGGAAGTTGGGAGGGAGGGGGAGGACGCAGCGGAGATAGAACTGAACAAGGAAATTTCTTTCAAAGAAATAGCGAAGGTAGTGGACAGAATGAAAAAAGGGAAAGCTGCAGGGGAGGACGGGGTTAGCATAGAATTTATTAAGTGGATGCCTAAGGAATGGGCTTTGGAAATGAGGGAAATTTTGAATGGATTCTGGAAGGATGCGAGGCTCGCCAAAGGGTGGGAAGTTGCACGAATCTATCCGATTCACAAGGGGGGCGATGAAAATGATACAGGAAATTACAGGGGAGTAGCGCTGCTGGATGTAGGTTACAAAATTTTAGCAACAATTCTGAATGAAAGGATCAGGGACTGGATGGAAAAGAAAGGGTTATGCGAAGAAAGCCAAGCAGGCTTTAGAAGAAGGAGAGCAACGAGAGACCATGTGTGGGTATTGAATTCGTTGATCAATAACAAACTAAAAAAAGAAGGTGGGAAACTTTACACGGCATTTATTGATTTAAAAAAAGCCTTTGACACTGTAGATAGGGACCTATTGATAGGAAAGCTGGGAAAGATTGGGATTAAGGGGAGAATGATGAACATGTTGGAAAAAATATACAGCAGGACAATAAACCAGGTTATCACGGCAGAAGGGACAACCGAAAGCTTCAAAACGGCTAGGGGGGTGAGACAGGGGTGTCCATTGAGCCCAACCATGTTTAATATATTCGTTGGGGACATGGACGAAGCTTGGGAAAAGGGGAACGTGGGGGGGACAGTGATAGGAGGAACTAAGATATTTGGGTTGAAGTATGCGGATGATGTCGCCTTGATAGCAGACTGGCCGGAAGGGCTAAGGGAAATGCTAAGGAAGGTGGAAAAATACGCAAATAGGAACAAGCTCACGATAAATGTGGGGAAAACAAAAATAATGATATTTAGAAAGGGGGGAAGAAGAGAAGAAAATGAGAGCTGGAGGATAGGAGGGGAAGAGCTTGAAGTAGTAAATAGTTTTAAATATCTGGGGTACTGGTTCTCTACAGGGGGAGTCAATACAATCCACATATCCAGATTAGCAGGGAAAGCAAGGATCGCATCGAACGCAACATGGGGAGTGATAAAAAGGGCAAGGATTAACAAATTGGGGAAAAAATTATATCTGATGGACACTCTGGTCAAAGCGGGGGGGATGTACGGAGTGGAAATATGGGGGAGGGAAAGGAGCGAGGTAATGGAAAGGCTGCAGGGTAGGATGGTCAAAATGGCAATGGGGCTAGACAGTACAACACCGGGCTACATCTGGAGAACGGAATCGGGAAGGCACAGTATAGAAATTGAGGCTAGGACAAAAGCGATCAAGTACCTAATGAGAATATGTGAGATGAAGGATGAGAGATGGCCGAAAATTTGCCTGAGAGAGGAAATAAGAGGATTAATAAATGGGAATCCTTCGAGATGGGGTGAAACATTCGAGAAAGCATGTAGAGAGGTAGGAGACGGGGAAACTATAAAATGGCTGTGGGAAGGGGGAAGAGAGGAGAAGATCTTGAAAAAACTTATGGAGGGAATAGAAACAAGAATTGCTCAGGAATTGCAGAACGATTGGTCTAGGATAGATAATTCATCTTACTGTGTGGGATTTAAGAAATGGAAAACAATCCCCGGGAGAGAGGAATATTGGGAGGACACAAAAACGAGTGACGAAACTAAAGTACAGTGGGCGAGGCTAAGGTGCGGGAATGTGGGAAAAGCGGGGAAAAAAGGATATAAAGATGTTACGTGCAGGTTGTGTGGGAGGGAAGAAGAGAGTCTCCAACATATTCTGAGGTGCGAGGTGGCGTGGGAAAAGCTGGAGGGCAAGTGGACAGATGGGGTTAAAAATTGGGTGGGAAATAAAAATGGGGATGAGCTGGAGGAATTGATTGAAACAGCCCTTAAAGGGAAACCGGACCCCATCCTCTGCGGGTACGCGAGAAATTTTGTAAAAAGGGCCAAAGAGTCGGAACGTCCAGAGCTGTGATTATATTGTAATCGGAAATTACTGCATAGGCGTATGATTTTGGAACTGGCAATAGTAGATAATAGCATAAAGAGACATGTAGTCGACAAATGATTTATATTTGATTATATTGTAATGTACAGTACCACAAAGAATGGGCCACGAATGGGGCCTAGGATGTTGGTGGGTGGGGGAGCAGAATGGAATGCGAGAGTGAGTAGCGATCCAAAATTTAAATTAGGAGGAGCGGGAAATGGATGTTTGCCTGTTGTTTTCATAGAATAGATTACATAGAAATTCATAGAAATATAATTTATATAAGGTAATTCATAGAACCTTTTAGTGTATATTTGTAGAACGGGACCAAAATGTAAAAATCCTTCAGGGTATACATACTGAATAAACATACATACATACATATAAATATAATACTAAATATAAAAAAATATAAAAATAATATCAATTATAGATATGTTTTAATTTACCTGCAATTGCCTTCTCGAGATCTTTAGCACAAATTTTAACACCTTGTGCTGCTTTGATCTCACGATATTCCACGTAGGCATTCTAAAAATAAAAAATAAATATTAAAAATTTAGATTCATTCTCATTTAACAACTTTTGCAGATTCGCTACTCAGGACACAGAAAAATAATTCCGGGTTATCCAATTTCACAGGCTACTAGTTTCAAATTGTCCAACTTATAAAGCATTTTAATTAGAAATTGAACAATAATAATTCAGGCACTGAGAATTACAACTAGGTAAAGCTCATTTTTTCGAAAATCGTTTTTTATCTTTTTTTAAATTGCTTTTTATCGTTATTTTTTTACTTTACCTAGTTGTCATTCTCAGCTCCTCAATTAAATGCAGATTTTTGTTCAATTTGAGACGCTCATAATTTAAAAAGTAGCTTTTTTAAAATGTGAAATTATTCAATTTTGATCGTTTTGAAATAATCTTTCTATAAAAAATAGGTGTGTCATGAAAACCTCGAAAGCATTTGTTGTTTACTTTATTGTCAAATATCAATCAAAAGTTGCATTTTTGCAACAGGTGAAAAATTGCCATTTTTTCATTGCATTATTTAAATTGAAATAATTATGTTTGAAAACCAAAACAAACTCAAGAAGATCAATTTTGAACAAAAAATGGAAGAATTACATTTACAGTTAAAATAATTATTCAAAAAAGAAAGAGGGAATTTTCAACAAAATAGTTCAATTTTCAACCAAACTGATAAATCTTTGATAAAAAAATGAATTCTCCACCAAAAGTGTAATTAGTTGATATTTCTACCAAAAAATATTTTAATTTTCAATGAAAAACAGTCGAATTAAACCAGAAAATACGAATTTTCAACAAATTATTTGGATCTTTAACCAAAAAAGACTAATTTTCAAATAAAAAAAAGGAATTTTTGACAAAAAAGTTGAATATACAAAACAAAAATATGCATTTTCTACCAAAATAATTAAATTTTCAACCCAAAAAAGACGAGAAGTGAATTTTCAACTAAAAAACATTAATTTTCTAACAAAAAATGGAATACCTACATTTTCAGTAAAAAAAAATAAATTTCCAACAAAAAAATAAATTTTCAACAAACTAGTTAAATTTGTAACGAAAATAATGAATCTTCAGCCAAAAAATGAATTTTTAACCCGATAGTTGAATTTTCTATCAAAAAAGATAAATTATCAACAGAATAGATGAATTTTCAACGAAATAGATCAATTTTCAACCAAACAGATGAATTTTTAACCAAGAAGATTAAATGCCTACCAAAAAAAATATTTGGACAAAAAATGGAATACTTGAATTTTCAGCTAAAAATATTAATTTGCAATAAAAAAAGAAAAAACAACCAAAAAACATGCATTTTCAACAAAATAAATGAATTTTCAACCAAATTTTGAATTTTTAAAGGTATATTCAACCTTATACCTAAATTTTCAACCAAAGAAATGAATTTTCAATCAAAAATATTAATTTTCTACTAAAAAAGATTAATTTATACCAGAACACATGAATTTTTAAAAGAATTTTCAACCTAATACTTCAATTTTCAACCAAAAAGGTGAAATTGTCACCAGAAAGATTAATACTCTACCAGAAAAAAAAACAAAGTTTTAACAAAATACAAAAATTTTCAACCAAGAACGATTTTTCAATCAATAATGAAAAAAATCTCATCCAAAATGTTGAATTTTCAAGCCAAAAGACGAATTTTTGACAAAAAAGTTGAATTTACAACCCAAAGAAATGCATTTTCGACCAATATAATTGAATTTTGAACCCAAAAAGGCGAATTTTCAACTAAAAAAAGATCAATTTTCTAGCAAAAATGAAATATCAACACTTTCAGTGGAAAAATCCTTTTTAAACAGAAAAAAGGAATTTTCAACAAAATAGTTATATTTGTAACCAAAAAAATGCATTTTTAACTAAAAGGATGAATCTTCAACCAAAAAAAAGAACTTTTAATCAAATAGTTTAATTTGCAACCCAGAAGATGAATTTTCTACCAAAAAGACAAATTTTCAACCAAACAGATGAATTTTTAACGAAATAAATAAATTTTCAACCAAAAAGATTGAGTGTCTAAAAAAAAGATAAATTTTCGTCAAAAAATAGAATACTTAAATTTTCAGTTAAAATAAAAACTAATTTTAAACTAAAGAAGTGAATTTTCAACCAAAAAGATTAATTTTATCCCAAAAAAAAACATCAATTTATAAGAAAATAAATGAATTTTCAAGCAAATTTGAATTTTTAAAGAAATATTCAACCTAATAGTTAAATTATCAATCATAAAGATAAATTCTCTACCAAAAAAAGATTATTTTTTACCAAAACATACGATTTTTCATATAAACAGTTGATTTTTCAACTGAAGAAGATAAATGTTTAACTAAACATGGAATAGTTAGATTTTCAGTTTAAAAAATTATTTGACAAAAAAAAATTCAAAAAAATAGTTCAATTTTGAACCAAAAAAGGTTTCTCCAGATTCCAGATTTTTCCGATTTTCTTTCTAAGATGTAGTCATCTCGAAAAATAATAATTTAAAATTAAAATTAAATTTAAAATTACTAGTCACTTTTTCTTCGCGCAGTTCTGAATTTTACAAAAATAACATTATTTTCTACTGAAAAAATTCAAAGTACGTGTTTTGATAAAATTCTCTATTTTTCTACCAAATAGTAGAACTTTCAACTAATAAAGAAAAATTTGAACCAAAAATGAAATAGTTCAATTTTCAAACAAAAAGATGAGTTTTCAAACAAGAAGGATTAAGTTTCTACTGGAAAGACAATTTTTCAACAAAATACATAAATTTGCAACTAAATATTTGAAGTTCTAACTAAAAAAAAAAAATAAATTTTCTCCTAAAAGAAAACAAAATTGTTACATTTTCAACTAAAAAAATAAATTTTCAACCAAAAATGGAATAGTGACATTTTCAGATAAAAAAATTGAATTTCCAACAATATATTTCAATTCGCAACAAAAAAAGTAAATTTGCAAATAAAAAAGAAAAAAATTTCAACCAAAAATGGAATAGTTAAGTTTTCTGTTAAAAACACTAATTTTCAACTAAAAAAAGCGTAATTTTCAATAGAATAGTTGAATTTTCAACCAAAGTCATGAATCTTCAACCAAAAAAATACTTTTTAACCATGTAGTATAACTTTGAACTAAAAAAGATGAATTTTCAACAAAAAATTGAATATTTGATATTCCAACCAAAAAATATTTTAAATATTTTAATATTAAATAAAAAACAGTTGAACTTTAACAAAAAAGACGATCTTTAAATGAAATACTTAATTTTTTAGTTCAAAAATTAATTTGAAAAAAAAAATTTAATAAAATAGTTAAATTTTCATCGAAAGAAATGAATTTGCAACTAAAAAAAAATTTGTAACAAAAAATGAAATAGTTCAATTTTCAGTTCAAAAACTACTTTTGAATCACAAAAAAGGAGGCTTGAACAAAATACTTAAATTTTATACCAAAAAGATGAATTTTCAAACAAGAAGATTAATTTTCTACCAAAACGTGGAATTTTCAACTAAAAAATTATTTTTAACGAAGTAGTTAAATTTTTAACTAAAGAAGTGAATTTCTAACCAAAATAAATTAGTTTACAAACAAGAACAATAATTTTCTAACATTTTTTTTCAACTAAAAAGATCAATTTTCAAGAAAAGAAAAAAGAATTTTTATAAATTATTTAGATTTTCAACCAAAAAATGATTTTTTAATGAAAAAATATTAATTGTTAGGCATCAAGATTAATTTTCAACCAAAAGAGACGATTTTTCAATAAAATACATGAATTTTCATCCAAATGGTTAATTTTTAAACTAAAAAAATACATTTTCAACCAAAAATGGAATAGTGAAATTTTCAGATAAAAAAATTGAATTTCCAACAATATAGTTCAATTCGCAACAAAAAAAGTAAATTTTCAAATAAAAAAGAAAACAATTTCAACCAAAAATGGAATAATTAAGTTTTCTGTTAAAAACATTAATTTTCAACTAAAAAAAGCAAAATTTTCAATAGAATAGTTGAATTTTCAGCCATAGAGATGAATTTTCAACCAAACTCATGAATCTTCAACCAAAAAATTACTTTTTAACCAAGTAGTATAACTTTGAACCAAAAAAAGATGAATTTTCAACAAAAAATTGAATATTTGATATTCCAGTCAAAAAATATTAAATAAAAAAGTTGAATTTAAACAAAAAAGACGATCTTTAAATGAAATACTTAATTTTTAAGTTAAAAAATTAATTTAAAAAGAAAAATGTCAATAAAATAGTTAAATTTTCATCGAAAGAAATGAATTTGCAACTAAAAAAAAAATTTGTAACAAAACATGAAATAGTTCGATTTTTAGTTAAAAAAATAATTTTGAATCACAAAAAAGGAGACTTGAACAAAATACTTAAATTTTATACCAAAAAGATGAATTTTCAAACAAGAAGATCAATTTTCTACCAAAAAGTCGAATTTTCAACTGAAAAATTAATTTTTAACGAAGTAGTTAAATTATTATCTAAAGAAGTGAATTTTTAACAAAAATAAAGGAATTTACAAACAAGAAGAATAATTTTCTAAAAAAAGTCAATTTTTAAACACATAGTTGAATTTTCAACTAAAAAGATCAATTTTCAAGAAAATAAAAACGAATTTTTATAAATTAGTTAAATTTTCAACCGAAAAATGATTTTTCAATCAAAAAGATTAATTGTTAGACATCAAGATTAATTTTGAACCAAAAGAGACGATTTTTCAATAAAATGCATGAATTTTCATCCAAATGGTTCATTTTTAAACTAAAAGAGGCGAATTTTTAACAAAAAATTGACAAGTTAAATTTTCAGTTAATCAAATTTTAAGGAAAAAAAAACTGATTTTCACAAAATAGTTTATTCTAACCAAAGAGATGAATCTTCAACAAACAAAGTAAAATGTAATAGTTGATATTTCAACCAAAAAATGTTTTAAATTAAAATCCGTTGAATTCAACCAAAAAGGACAAATTTTCAACAAATCTTGTAATTTTTCGAATAAAAAAGATCAGTTTTGAACCAAAAATAAAACTAAAACCAATAAAAGACAAATTTTCAACAAAATAGTTAAATTTTCAACCACAGAAAAAGAAACTTCATCTGATAAAATTTTAATCGAAAAAAGTTGAATTAAAAAAAAAGAAAAAAAAGACGATTTTTCTCCAACACAGTTGGTTTTTTGATTTGAAAATATGGTTGTTTTTAGTTTTCGCTATACAAAAATAGAAAACTTTTGAAAATATGTATTTTGAAACGTACTTTCAGTAAAAAATGATGTTATATTTGTGAAAAACTGACCGTACTTAAAATAATAAATTTTTTATTTTCAAACTGAATGACTGACACTTTGACTCTATTTTACGAATGAAGTATAAACTTTTATGAATAATTTTTATAACAAAAAATTCAAGTTAAAGTACAAAGAATTCAAATAAATCGGAAATATTTTATTAATTCAAAAAAATCCATTGATTACCGTAAAATTGGAATGAATTTAGAAGAATTGAAGGTAAAAGAGAAGAATTCGATGAAATTCATAAAAATTCACGGTGAGGTTAAAAAAATTTAGGACCAATTAAATAAAAACTTTTAAAATTTCGAAAAAAATTAAATTGAATTAAATAGAATCGAGTGAATTTGGAAGAATTCATGTTAATAAAAAAAATTCAAGAGAATTCCAAGGAATTTAAACTAATTGAAGGTGAATTTAAAAAAAAATCAAATCTTTGAAACCCTACTAATTTCTAACCAAAGAAGTGACTGATGACTACAAAACAATTCAAGTTAAAGTCAAATTAATTGGAAAAAAGTTGAAAAATTGAAAAAATTCCATTGATTACAATAAAATTGAGAGAAATTTAAGGGAAATAAGAAGAGTTCGACGAAATTCATAAAAAAATCAATCTTAATTTAAAAAACAATCAAGTGAATTAAAAACAATTAAAAAATATGCAAAAATGAAGTTTTTAAAAACTTCAAGATGAATAAAACAAAAACTTTTCAAAAATGTATTGAATTGAGTAAAATTGTGTGAATTTACAAGAATTCAAAAGGATTTTTAAAAAATCAGTATAAATTAATCAGAATTCAGGTCGAATTCCAAATGAATTGCAAAAAATATTCGAAAGTCTCTTGAAATCTTTGAAACAATTTTAAAAGTCAAAAAAATTCCACTGATTTCCGTAAAATTTGAATTAATTTAGAGGAATTTAAGATAAACGAGAAGAATTCGATGAAATTCATAAAAATGCAAGGTAAATTAAAAAAAAATTTAAATGAATTGGAAATAATTTTAAAATATGAAGAAACTTTTATGAATTCAGTAACTTTGAAATCAGCTTAGAAAAATTCAAGCGAATTCAAAAGAGTTTTATGAAATGCCTAAAAATTCAAGGTGAGCTTAAAAGACTTCAGGATCAATTAAATAAAAACTTTTGAAAATTAAAAAAAATCCGTTGAGTTAAGTATAATTGAGTAAATTTAGAATAATTCAAGTGAAGCAAAAAAATTCAAGGGAATTCCGAAGAATTTAAAAGAATTCAGGGTGAATTAAAAAAAATAATTTCAAATCTTTGAAACCCTACTAATTTCTAACTAAAAACAATGACTAATGACTACAAAACAATTCAAAAAAATTCAAATGAATTGGAAAAAGTTTAAAAAAACGAAAAAATCCATTTATTTCTGTAAAATTTGAGTGAATTTAGAGGAATTTAAGGGAAACAAGTAGAATTCAATGAAATGCATAAAAATTCAAGGTGAATTTAAAAAAAATTCAAATGAATTAACAAAAATTTTAAAATACGAAGAAAAGTTAAAAATATGAAGAAAAAAAATTTTAAATATGAAAAAAATCATTGAATTTACTAAGTTTGAAATGAGTTGTAGACAAAATTAAAGAGAATTAAAAAGAATTTGATGAAATGCCTAAAAATTTAAGGTGAGTTTTAATGACTTCAAGATGAATTAAACAAAAACTTTAAAAAAATCCATTGACCTGAGTAAAATTGAGTGCATCTAGAAGAATTCAAAAAGATTTAAAAGAGTTCGGGATAAATTAATAAGAATTCCGGGCGAATTCCAAATGAATTGAAAAAAATATTGGAAAATCTCTTTAAATTTTTGAAAACCTCACTTCTTGTGAATAAATTCTTTGAAATCCATTAAAATATTAAAATCCCTTAAAATTATTAAAACTCTTGGAAAATCCCTTGAAATTGTTCAAATCTCTTGAAAATGACTTGGAATCTTTTAAAATATTTCAAAGTCTTTGAAATCCCTTCAAACTATTGAAATAAATAAAAAATTTCTGTGAATCTTTTAAAAAACCCTAAAATATTTAAAATCCTTTGAAAATGCCAAGAAATTTGAAAAATACCTTAGAATATTTCAAATCCTTTCGTCATTTTATCAATGAATCTGCAGAACCAATTATATAAAAACTTTTTAAAAAACAATTGAATTATGTAAAATTGAGTGAATTTATAAGAATTCAAATGAATTAAAAAATTCAAAAGAATTTCAAAGAATTCAGGATAAATTAATAAGAATTCAGGGTGAAATCCAACAAATAATTTTAAATCTCTTCAAATCTTTAAAACCCTACGAAATAACTAACTTTTCTTGAATAAACTCTTTAAAATACACTAAAATGTTATTAAATCTCTTAAAATTATTAAAACTAATTAAAAATTCTTTGGAATCGTTTAAGATTTCCTAAAATATTTCAAATCCTTTGAAATTCTACAAAATACCTCACTTCTCGTGAAAAAAATTTTTATCCAATAAAATATTATAAAATCCCTGTGAAATTCTATGATATTTCCTGAAATCCTGGAAAATGTATTAAAATACATTGAGAGTTTTAAAAACCCTTAAAGTTATTGAAATCCTCGGAAATCTTATAAAATAACGTGAAATCCTTTAAAATATCTTACGACCTCATAAATCCTGTGAAATCGTTTCATATCTTCCGAAATTCTAGAAAATTCTTTATCCTAAAATATTTGAAGCGCTTCGCAATTCATTCAAATTAATTAAATTAATTAATAATTCCTTGGATTCTTTTAAAATTCCCTAAAATATTTCAAGTTCTTTGAAATCCCACTAAATTAATAAGAACAATTAAAAATTACTTGAAATCTTTTCAAATAACCTAAGATAACTTCAAATATTTAAAATCTTTTGAAATCCCTTGAAATTCGTTAAAGCTCTTGAAAATGCCAATTAATAAAAAATTACTTGGAATCTTTTAAAATTCCCTCAAATATTTCAAATTAAAAGCTCTTGAAAATGCCTTAGAAGTTTTAAAAATACCCTAAAATCTTAAAAATCCCTTCAAATGACTGAAATCTATTACAAATTTCTCGGAATCTTTAAAAATAATCTCAAATATATCAAAAGAATTCAAGACAATTCAGTGAATAATGTGATCTTTTCATTTAAAAAAATTGAATAAAAAATGATTTGAGAAAAAAGTGACTAATAGTGACTGTGTGTGGCAGCCCTGATTAAATAAAAACTTTTAAAAATTCGAAAAATTCAATTGAATTAAATAGAATTGAGGAATTTACAAGAATTCAAGTAAAGTAAAAAATTCAAGAGAATTCCAAAGAATTTAAACGAATTGAAGGTGAATTAAAAAAAAATGCAAATCTTTGAAACCCTACTAATTTCTAACCAAAGAAGTGACTGATGACTACAAAATAATTCAACTTAAAGTCAAATGAATTGAATAAGTTTGAAATGAGTTTAGAAAAATTAAAGAGAATTTAAAAGAATTTGAAGACATGCCTAAGAATTTAAGGTGAATTTTAAAAACTTCAAGATGAATAAAACAAAAACGTTTGAAAAATTTACTGAATTGAGTAAAATTGTGTGAATTTTGAAGAATTCAAAAGGATTTTAGAAAAATTAGTATAAATTAATAAGAATTCAGGTCGAATTCCAAATGAATTTCAAAACATATTTGAAAATCTCTTGAAATCTTTGTAACCCTACGAAATCCCTCACTTCTTGTGAATAAATTCTTTGAAATTCATTAAAATATCATAAAATCCCGTGATGTTTTATGAAATTTGATATTTCCAGAAAGCCTGGAAAATTGATTAAAATATCTTGAGAGCTCTTAAAACCCCATAAACCCATTGAAATCCTCGGAAATCTTATAAAATCCTTTGAAATATTTTAAAATATCATATAACCTTACAGGTCCTGTAAAATCCTTCCATATCTTCCGGAATTCTTTAAAACTGCATGCAAATTTTTTTAAATCCCTTAAAATTATTAAAACCATCGGAAATACCTTGAAATTTTTTTAATCTCTTTAAAATGCCTTGGAATCTTTTAAAACACATCAAGTATTTCAAATTCTTTGAAATCCCTTCAAACTATTGAAATAAATAAAAAAAGTTTTGGAAATCTTTTAAAATTTCCAAAAATATTTCAAATCCTTTGATATCTTTTAACATCCCTTGAAACTTTTTAAAGCTCTTGAAAATGCCTGGGAATTTTTTACAATACCGTGAAATATTTCCAATCCTTTGGAATGCATTATATTACTGAAATCCATTAAAAATTTATTTGTAATCTTTTAAAATGACCTAAAATATTGAAAATGCTTTAAAATCTTTTCGAGTTTTTTAAAGATCTTAAAAATGCATACATAATATACTCTTCAAATATTTCAAATCCTTTGATCATTTTATCAATTGATCCTCAGGATCGATTCAATAAAAACTTTTAAAAATTCAAAAAAATCCATTGAATTAAGTAGAATTGAGTAAATTTAGAACAATTCAAGAGAATTCATAACATTCAAGAAAATTTCAAAGAGTTAAACATAAATTAATAAGAATTCGGGGTGAATTCCATATCTCTCCAAATCTTTAAAACCCTACGAAATACCTCACTTCTCGTTAATAAATTCTTTAAAATACACTAAAATATTATAAAATCCCCTAAAATCATTGAAATCCTCGGAAATCTAATAAAATAACGTGAAATCTTCTAAAATATCTTGAAACCTTATAAGTCCTGTAAAATCGTTCCATATCTTCTGAAATTCTAGAAAATTCTTTATCTTTAATTTTAATGAAATCTTTGAAATATTTGTGAAAGCTTTCTTTAATCTTTGTTTGTGAAATCTTTTGTGTTCGTTTGAAATCATTGAAATCTTTTGAAATCTTCTCAAATTTGTTGAAAAATTTTGAAAGAGTTTAACATCTTTGAAATATTTGTGAAATCTTTCGTATACGTTGAACATCATTGAAATATTTAAAATCTTTGAAATGTTTTGATATCTTTTAAATCTGGCGTACCCTTTTAAAATCTTTAAAATTCTTGTATTCTTTTGAAATCTTTATAAAATGTTTATGAAATCTTTGAAATATTTGTAAAGTCTTTCAAAAATCTTTTGTATTCATTTGAAATCATTAAAATATGTTTAATCTGTGTGAAATCTTAGAAATCTGGTTTACTATAACCCTTTCAAAAACTTTAAAATCTTCAAAATCTTTAGAAATGTTCGAAATTTTTTAAATCTGGTGTACATGCCTTTCTCAAATCTTTGAAATTCTTGCAATCTTTATGAAATGTTTGAAATCTTTGGGAAATTTTTGTGAAATCTTTGTCAAAGCTTTTGAAATATTTGTGAAAGTTTTCTTAAATCTTTGTTTTTGAAATCTTTTTTATTCGTTGACATCATTCAATCATTTGAAATCGTTTCAAATCTTCGAAATGTTTTAAAATCTTTCAAATCTGGTGTACTCTACCCTTTTTCAAATCTTTGAAATTCTTTAAATCTTCAAGGCTCGGAACTGCTCAAGCTTAAACAAATAGTAAAATAGTAACCATACTTCCCTCAAAAAAGTAACCGAAAAGTAACAATAATGTGGCAAAAAAGTAACCAAAAAAGAATGATTTTTTACCAAAAAAGACAAAGTTTCCACCAAAATTATGAATCTTCAACAAAAAAATGTATGTTTAAGAAAGTAGTTCAAGTTTTAACAAAATGGTTGAATTTTTCTGACTAAAAACATGAATTGTTAACGAAAAATGTAGTAGTTAATATAATAACCAATAAAGATTTTAATTCAATATAAAAAATAGTAGAATTCATTAAAAAATACAATTTTTCAACAAAATAGGTTATTTTTCAACCAAATTGTTAAGTTTTTAAGCCAAAAAGATCAATTTTTACAAAACACTAGAGTTTTTAACCAGCAGATATGGATTTTCGACAAAAAAGTTATCTGCAAACAAATAGTTGAATTTGCTACTGAAACAGGGGAATCTTTAACCGAAAAAGACAAATTTTTAACAAAATAAGTACATTTCTAACCAAAAAGATGAATTTTCAAATAAAATTATGCATTTTTAGACAAAAGGTTGATTTTCAATCAAGAACATTAATTTTCTAACGAAAAAGACGAATTTTCAACTAAAATTATGAACTTTCAACAAAAAAAATTAAGTTTTAACAAGAAATATTCAACTTTTAACCGAATTTCAACCAAAGAAGATAAATTCTCATCGAAAAATATAATACATAGTACGATATTTCGACAAAAAAGATTTAAATTTTAAAGTAAAAACTAGCAATTTTAGCTAAATTGCAATTTTGATCAGGAATAATAATTCAAAAGATAGCCCTTTTTATACATTTTACATACAAACTAATTATTATTTTATTGTTATTCCCTAATTTTCCCGGGTTTAAAGGGTCAAGTTTACTAAAAAAATTCGAGTTTTTACATTTTTCACAAGTTTTTAAATAATACGATTGATGAATTAATTCATTTCGTCCTTTCTTGCAAAAAATGTAACCAAAAGTAACCTTTTCATAAAATAAGTAACTTTTTAGCAACGTCGGATCAAAAAAGTAACTAAGTTACTAAAAAGTAACATTGTAATCTATAAAATAATTGGTAAAGTCTACAAAAAAGGACTAGAAATCTCTTTATTTATTCTCTAATGAACAAAAGATAAATTATATCTTGATAAATAAAAAACTTTTCAGTAGCAAAGATTTCTTCTAAACGAGATATTTCTTTCATAATAGACTAAAAGATGTAAATTACTTTTCGCATTTCAATAAAATAACTGTTTTAAAAGAAAAAAAATTTAATTCAAGGTTTTCGTGAAAAATTCAAGAATATTTCCAGGTTTTCAAGGTTCAAAAAAAATTCAAGGAGAATTCCAGGTTTTCAAGGTCGTTAGACACCCGGCTGAATTATCGAAAAAATTATCAAATTATCACCTTAACTCTCAACTCCTTCATTGGTTGAGGCATGAGAAGAGATCGAATTGTGGTTACGATGGGTCCATCAGTTCCGGCGACAATCATCGTGTCACCTTCTCTCAATTTTCCGTTGACTAGAATACAATCTATCGTCGTTCCAAGGCCCGGAAGAGCTTTAACTTCCAAAACTGTGGCTTGCAATTCTTCACTATACATCAATTTCTTCGCCAAAGGTCCTTGGCAATGGTCAACAATCATCGCCAGAAGATTTCCCATACCCTCTCCTGAAATCAATCATCACAAAAAGTTCCAATTAATTATTAAAATACACAATATCAGGATGTCCAGCGAATCCTAGGAACGAAATTCAAGGTCTTTTCCAGGGTTTTTAGGTCAAGAAGTCAGGCTTTTCCCGGTCTCATTTTTTTACATCAAATAATTAAATAAACTTTGGTTATAGACGTAAAAAACGAGCCATTTCATTGTTTATGGGCCAACAATTTTTAAAGAAAAGCAGAACTTAATTTATTATTAATTAATTTTATTTTAATTTAATTTTCTTAATTTTTTGCGAACATAAGTCGTCTTTGAAACAGTGTTGGGTAAGTTACTTTTTTTTTGAGTAACTAGTTACAGTTACGTTACTTGGCGAAGAAAGGTAACTAATTATATTTACAGTTACTAGATAAAGTAACTTCAAATTATCCAAAAATTGACTTTTTTCACTTCCTTAAATTTATAATTTAAAAATCAAAATAACTAAGATGACAATACATAAAAACTTAATTTAAATCTTGCATTAGTTGAATTCAGATTTTTCAGTCACATTTTTTAACCAAACAGTTGTATTTTTAACAAAAAAACATGAAATTTCTTTTACCGGAAGAAATGAATTTTTAAGAAAAAAAAACGAATTTTCAACAAAAAAGTTAATTTGCAACCAAATTTGGACTCTCTACCAAATTAGTTAAACTTTTAATAAAATACATAAATTTTCAACCAAATGGTTATATTTTCATACAGAAAATATTAATTTTTAACAAAAAAGTTAATTTTCAAGCAAACAGTTGAAACTTCTACCATTTTCAAACCAAAAAGACGAATTTTCAACAAAAAAGTTAAATTTCAAAAAAAAAAAATATATTTTTTAACCAAATTTGAACTTTCTACCAAATTAGTTAAATTTTTAACAAAATACATACATTTTCAACAAAATGGTTATATTTTCATACTGAAAATATTAATTTTTAACAAAAAAGTTTATTTTCAACCAAAAAGTTGAAATTTCTACCATTTTCAAACCAAAAAGAAGAATTTTCAAAAAAGAGTTAAATTTCCAACACAAAAGTTAATTTTCTACCAGATTAGTTAAATTTTTAACAAAATACATCAATTTTCAACTAAAT
>CAKNYM010049973.1:18903-59716 GCA_932195095.1 Andricus curvator | reverse complement strand
TTTAACAAAATACATACATTTTCAACAAAATGGTTATATTTTCATACAGAAAATATTAATTTTTAACAAAAAAGTTTATTTTCAACAAAAAAGTTGAAATTTCTACCATTTTCAAACCAAAAAGACGAATTTTCAAAAAAGAGTTAAATTTCCAACACAAAAGTTAATTTTCTACCAGATTAGTTAAATTTTTAACAAAATACATCAATTTTCAACTAAATGGTTACTTTTTCATACGGAAAATATTAATTTTCAATCAAAAAACTTAATTTTCCACCAAATAGTGGAAATTTCTACCATTTTCAAAACCAAAAACACGAATTTTCAACAAAAGAGTTAAATTTCCTACAAAAAAGTTAATTTTCAAGCAAATTTGGACTTAGTTAAATTAAAAAAAAAGACATAAATTTTCAATAAAAGTTAATTCTCAATCAAATAGTGGAAATTTCTACCATTTTCAAACCAAAAATTCGAATTTTCAACAAAAGCGTTAAATTTCCAACAAAAAAGTTCATTTTCAACCAAATTAATTAAATTTTTAACAAAATACATCAATTTTCAACCAAATGGTTACTTTTTCATACGGAAAATATTAATTTTCAATCAAAAAACTTAATTTTGCACCAAATAGTGGAAATTTCTACCATTTTCAAAACCAAAAAGACGAATTTTCAACAAAAGCGTTAAATTTCCAACAAAAAAGTTAATTTTCAACCAAATTTTTACTTTCTACCAAATTAGTTAAATTTTTAACAAAATACATAAATTTTCAACCAAATGGTTACATTTTCATATAGAAAATATTAATTTTCAATAAAAAAGTTAATTTTTAACCAAATAGTGGAAATTTCTACCATTTCCAAACGAAAAAGATGAATTTTCAACAAAAGAGTTAAATTTCCAACAAAAAAGTTAATCTTCAACCGAATAGTTAAATTTTCTAGCAAAATATTCAAATTTTCCACCATTCGCCCCACAAAAACAAACGAATTTGAAACAAAATAATTAAACTTTTAACCAAACAACTGAATTTGTAACAAAGTAGTTCAACTTTTAACCAAGTACTTACATTTTCAACCAGAGAAGACAAATTTTCAAAAAAATAGCTGAAACCTCTTCAGAATTTTTTTTTACTAAAAGAGATGAATTTCCCACACAAAATCAAAACATTTCAAAAAAAGAGTTGAATTTTCAACAAAATAATTGAATTTTCAACCAAAAAAACTTTAATTTTTTTACCAAAAGAGATAAATTTTGAGACGAAAAAGCAGAATTTCAAGCCAAAAAGAAAAAATGTCCACTGAATTTTTGAATTTTCAAACCAAAAAGACGAATTTTCTACCAAACAGTTAATATTCAACCAAATGTTGACATTCTACTAAAATGGTCAAACTTTTAACAAAATGCATGAACTTTCAAGCAAATATTCGAACTTTCATACCGAAAATATTAATTTTTAACAAAAAAGTTAATTTTGAACCAAACAGTTGAAATTTCTACCATTTTCAAACCAAAACGACGAATTTTCAACAAAAAAGTTAATTTGCAACCAAATTTGGACTTTCTACCAAATTAGTTAAACTTTTAACAAAATACATAAATTTTCAACCAAATGGTTATATTTTCATACAGAAAATATTAATTTTTAACAAAAAAGTTAACTTTCAAGCAAACAGTTGAAATTTCTACCATTTTCAAACCAAAAAGAAGAATTTTCAACAAAAGAGTTAAATTTCCAACAAAAAAGTTAATTTTCAAGCAAATCTGGACTTTCTACCAAATTAGTTAAATTTTTAACAAAATACATAAATTTTCAAAAAAAGTTAATTTTCAATCAAATAGTGGAAACTTCTACCATTTTCAAACCAAAAAGACGAATTTTCAAAAAAAGAGTTAAATTTCCAACAAAAAAGTTAATCTTCAACCGAATAGTTGAATTTTCTAGCAAAATATTCAAATTTTCCACCATCCGCCCCCACCAAAAAGAACGAATTTAAAACAAAATAATTAAATTTTTATCCAAACAACTGAATTGTTAACAAAGCAGCTCAAATTTTAACAAAGTAGTTAAATTTTCAACCAGAGAAGACAAATAAAAAAAATAGCTGAACCCTCTTCAGATTTTTTTTTACTAAAAGAGATGAATTTCCCAAACAAAATCAAAACATTTCAAAAAAGAGTTGAATTTTCAAGAAAATAGCTGAATTTTCAACCAAGCCAAGATAGTTTTCTGCCAAAATAATCGAATTTTCAACCAAAATTTTTTTTATATTTTTAGCAAAAGAGATAAATTTTGAAACGAAAATGCAGAATTTTGAACCAAAAAGAAAAAATGTCCACTAAATTTTGAAATTTTCAAACCAAAAAGACGAATTTTTTACAAAACATTTGCATTTTCAAACCGTAAATATGATTTTGAACAAAATAGTTACTTTTTAACCAAATAAAATAGTTGAATTTTTAACAAAATGCTAGAATTTTCAATCAAAATAGATTAATTCTCAACAGAAAATATAATTGTAGTTGATATTATTTGAACCAAAAAAGATTTGAATTTTAAATCAAACACAGTTAAATTCAACCAAAAAAGATTAATTTTCAAAAAAGTAGCTGAATCTTCAACAAAATCAGATTAATATTCTACCAAAATAGTTAAATTTTCAAGTAAAATAAATTAGATTTTGTTACCAAAAGAGACCAACTTTGAAACGAAAATGTCGAATTTTGAAACAAGAAATTAGGAAAAAAAATTTCACTGAATTATTGCATTTCCAAGCTAAGAAGACGAATCTTTTACAAAACATTTGCATTTTTAAACCGAAAATATAAATTTTTAACAAAATAGTTACTTTTCAACCAAATAAAATAGTTGCATTTTTAACATGAAGCATGAATTTATAACCAAAATAGATTACCTCTCAACGAAAAATATAATAGTTGATACTATTTCCACCAAAAAATATTTTGACTGAAATCAAGCACAGTTGTATTTAACTAAACAATTTTTTTAGATTTTATCGCCAAAAGAGATAAATTTTGAAACGGAAAAAGCGAATTTTGAACCAAGAAGGAAAAAAAATGTCCAGTTAATTGTTGAATTTTCAAGACAAAAAGATTAATTTTTTACAAAACAGTTGCATTTTCAAACCGATTACACGACTTACTAACAGAAAAATTACACTTCAACCAAGTAGTTGAATAAAACTCTCGTAATAGGAGATAATATACAAAAAACAAAAAGTAACTTTAAAGTAACTAAAATTAAAGTTTTGAGTTACTACGAAAATCGTAACTAAGTTACGTTACAAGTTACTTTTTAAAATTGTAACGAAGTTACCCTAAAAGTTACAAATAACGTAACTTTTCAGTAACTTAGTTACTTGTAACAAGTGACTACACAACTCTGCTTTGAAATCCTTGAAATCTTTGAAATCTTTGTGAAATCTTGAAATTTCTGTGAAATCTTTTTGGAATCTTTTTAAATTTTTGTAAAATATTTGAAATATTTAAAATCCTTCAAATCTGACATCTTTGTGAAATTCTCTGAAATCGTTTGAAATTTTTATGAAATCTTTGAAATCTTTGTGAAAGTTTTATTTAATCTTTGTTTTTGAAATCTTTTGTGTTCGTTTAAAATCATTGAAATCTTTGAAATATTCTCAAATTTGTTGAAACCTTTTGAAATAGTTTAACATCCTTGAAATAGTTGTGAAATCTTTCGAAAGTTTGAAATCTGGTGTACTATATAATTTTAGAATTCTCGTATTCCTTTGAAATCTTTATGAAATCTTTATGAAATTTTTATGAAATCTTTGATATATTTGTGTGAAATCTTTTTTATTCACTTGAAATCATTCAAATATTTTCAATCTGTGTAAAATCATTTGAAATCTTAGAAATCTGGTTTACTATACCATTTTAAACATTTTTTATATCTTTGAAATCTTTTGAAAGTTTTAAAATCTTTGGAAATGTTCTAAATCTTTGTGACTTCTTTGAAATCCTTGCAATCTTTATGAAATGTTCGAAATCTTTGGGAAAATTTTATGAAATCTTTGTCAAATATTTTGAAATGTTTGTGAAATCTTTTGTATTCATTTGAAATCATTCAAATATTTTTAATCTGTGTAAAGTCTTTTGAAATCTTAGAAATCCGGTTTACTATACCCTTTTTAAAACCTTTGAAATCTTTTGAAACTTTTAAAATCTTTGGAAATGTTTAAAATCTTTGTGAAATCTTTGAAATCTGGTGTTCAAGCCTTTTTCAAATCTTTGAAATCCTTGCAATCTTTTTGAAATGTTCAAAATCTTTGGGAAATTTTTTTTCAAATCTTTGAAAAATCTTTTGAAATATTTGTGAAATCTGTCTGAAATCTTTCTTGTATTCATTTTAAATCATTAAAATATTTTAAATCTGTATACAATCTTTTGAAACTTTTAAAATCTTTGGAAATGTTTGAAATCTTTGTCAAATCTGTTGAAATATTTGTGAAATCTTTTGTATTCATTTGAAATCATTCAAATATTTTTAATCTGTGTACAATCTTTTGAAATCTTAGAAATCTGTTTTACTATAACCTTTTTAAAATCTTAAAACTTTGAAATCTTTGGAAATGTTCGCAATATTTGTGAAATCTTTGAAATCTGGTGTACGCGCCTTTTTCAAATCTTTGAAATCCTTGCAATCTTTATGAAATGTTCGAAATCTTTGGGAAATTGTTGTGAATATTTGAAAAATCTTTTGAAATATTTGTGAAATCTTTCTGAAATCTTGTGGATTCATTTGAAATCATTAAAATATTTTTAATATGTGTTAAATCTTTTCAACCTTTTAAAATCTTTGGAAATCTTCGAAATCTTTGTGATATCTTTGAAATCTGGAGTACAAGCCTTTTTTAAATCTTTAAAACCGTGAAATCTTGGTAAAATGTTCAAAAACCTCTTAAATATTTTTAAATCTTTGAAAACTTTGTCAAATCTTTTGAAATATTTGTGAAATCTTTTGAAACTTTCAAAATCTTCGGAATTGTTCGAAATCTTTGTGAAATATTTGAAATCTGGTGTACACGCCTTTTTCAAATCTTTGAAATCCTTGCAATCTTTGTGAAACTTTCGAAATCTTTGGGAAATTTTTGTGAAATCTTTGAAATCTTTGTCAAATATTTTGAAATATTTGTGAAATCTTTCTGAAATCTTTTGTATTAATTTGAAATCATTCAAATATTTTTAAACTGTGTAAAATCTTTTGAAAACTTAGAAATCCGGTTACCCTTTTTAAAATCTTTCGAATCTTTTAAAATCTTTGGAACTGTTCGAAATCTTTGTGATATCTTTGAAATCTAGAGTACACGCCTTTTTTAAATCTTAAAAAACCGTGAAATCTTTGTAAAATGTTCAAAAATCTCTTCAATATTCTTAAATCTTTGAAAACTTTGTCAAATCTTTTGAAATATTTGTGAAATCTTTTGTATTCATTTGAAATTATTCAAATATTTTTAATCTGTGTAAAATCTTTTGAAAACTTAGAAATCCGGTTACCCTTTTTAAAATCTTTAAAATCTTTCGGAACTTTTAAAATCTTTGGAACTGTTCGAAATCTTTGTGATATCTTTGAAATCTGGTGTACACGCCTTTTTTAAATCTTTAAAACCCGTGAAATCTTTGTAAGGTGTTCAAAAACCTCTTAAATATTTTTAAATCTTTGAAACCTTTGTTTGTCAAATGATTTGAAATATTTGTGAAATCTTTTATATTCATTTTAAATCATTCAAATATTTTTAATCTGTGTAAAATCTTTTGAAATCTTAGAAATCTGGTTTACTATACCATTTTAAACATTTTAAATCTTTGAAATCTTTTGAAAGTTTTAAAATCTTTGGAAATGTTCGAAATCTTTGTGAAATCATTGAAATCTGGTGTACACGCCTTTTTTAAATCTTTAAAAACCCTGAAATCTTTGTAAAATGTTCAAAAACCTCATAAATATTTTTAAATCTTTGAAATCTTTGTCAAATCTTTTGAAATATTCGTAAAATTTTTCTGAAATCTTTCTTGGTGAAATCTTTTTTATTCGATGAAATCATTGAATTATTTGAAATCTTAGTGTATCAAATTTATTCAAATTTGTATTACTTGAAAAAATGTTTATAAAATGAAAAATATCTTACCAGTTATGGCACTCGTTGGAACCAAAGAAACGTAACTCCTAGGATCTGGATTCTCATAAAAGAGGGCCGCGTTCAAACCCTGCTCGGCGAATTGAACAATAACATCCTTCGCTCGTTTCTCAAATTCCCTCTGGGAATTTATCGACTGTGTCTTGATGATGTCTTGTACATCTTTCCGATTCACCGAATTCCAATCGTAGATCCTGTCGATTTTGTTAAGCGCGACAACGAAGTGGGTCTTCTTCGCTTTCAGGAGATTGATACTCTCGATTGTTTGAGGTTCGAGCCCGTGCATGATATCTACAACCAAAATTGCAATATCGCAGAGGGAAGATCCTCGATTTCTCAAATTACTGAAAGATTCGTGACCGGGAGTGTCGATGATCAAAAGACCTGGGATCTTCAACTGCTTGTCTGCAAACTGAAAAACAAAATTATATTTCATATTTTATCATTTACAGGAGTTTCCTTATTACAGTGAGAAAATTCCAGCAAATTCAAGATGAATGACACCATTTTTTCCACTTGCTTACAATTCTTTAAAATTGGCAGATTATTTTTTTCACTGACAAAATATGACTCTCCGCGTATGTAATAATCTGATCAGGGTGGCGATTCGGCGGACGATTTCAAATTCCCGATCATTTCCCGGTTTTCCCCGGTCAAGTTTTTCAATTTTCCCGGTCAACTCAAAGTAACATATTTATATTTGCCGCAAAACGCAAACATTTATTTTAATTTATGACGTTCGTTCTAAACATCTTTTAAGACAACAGAGCAAAACGTTGCAAAATAAATGAATTTTGACAAAAATACTTAAATTTTCCACTAAAAAATATCAATTTTTTACAAAAAAATGGAATAGTTAAACTTTCAGTTGAAAAAAATAATTTTCAACAAAAAAAAAACGGATTTTCAATAAAATAGTTCAATTTTCAACCAAAGTGATGAATTTTCAAATGAAATTATGAATCTTTATCTGGAATAGTTACATTTTAAACCAAAAAGATAAATTTTCAACTAAAATGATGAATATTTAACTGGAACACTCGAATTTTCAACCAAAGAGACGAATTTTTAAAGAAGATTACATTTTAAATAAAAAGATTAATTTTCTACCCAAAAATACAATTTTTCAACCAAATACATTAACTTTTAAAGAAAGGTTTGAAGTTTTAATAAAAGAAGACAAATTTTCAACCAAATAGTTAACTTTTGAACTGAAAAAATAATAATTTTCAATCAAAAATGGAATAGTAACATTTTTAGTTTAAAAAATTATTTTTAAACCAAACATAAGAGTTTTCAACTAAAACACTGAATCTTTAACTGAAATAGTTCAATTTTCAAACAAAAAAATTTATTTTTACTAAAAAAAGATAAATTGTCAACCAAAACTTTAATAATTAAATTTCAAGTTAAAAAAATTAATGTTTAACCAAACAGATGAATTTTCAACAACAGCTATGGCATTTTCAATTGGAATAAGTTAAATTTTCAGTAAAAAAAATTAGTTTCAACAAAAAAAAAACTAACTTTTAACAACAACAAAAAATAAATTTCAAAATAATAGTTACATTTTCAAACAAAGTGATGAATTTTCAAATAAAATTGTAAATATTTAACTGCAATAGTTGAATTTCAAACCAGAAAGATGAATTTTTAACTGAAATGATGAATCATTAACTAGAATAATTGAATTTTTGACCAAAAAGATTAATTTTCAACCAAGAAGATTAAGTTCTACCAAAAAAGACGAATTTTCAACTAACAAAGATAATTTTTCAACCAAAAATTGAATAATCAAATTTTTAGTCAAAAATGAATGTTCAACCAAAGACATGAATTTTGAACTAAAATTATGAAATATTCAACTGGATTAATAGTTAAACTTTCAATTGAAAAAATTAATTTTCAACAAAAAAAAAACGGATTTTCAATAAAATAGTTAAATTTTCAACCAAAGTGATGAATTTTCAAATCAAATTATGAATCTTTATCTGGAATAGTTAAATTTTAAACCAAAAAGATAAATTTTCAACTAAAATGATGAATATTTAACTGGAACACTCGAATTTTCAACCAACAAGACGAATTTTTAAAGAAGATTACATTTTAAATAAAAAGATTAATTTTCTACCCAAAAATACAATTTTTCAACCAAATACATTAACTTTTAAAGAAATGTTTGAAGTTTTAATAAAAGAAGACAAATTTTCAACCAAATAGTTAAATTTTGAACTGAAAAAATAATAATTTTCAATCGAAAATGGAATAGTAACATTTTTAGTTTAAAAAATCATTTGTAAACCAAACCTAAGAGTTTTCAACTAAAACAATGAATCTTTAACTGAAATAGTTCAATTTTCAAACCAAAAAATTAATTTTTACTAAAAAAAGATAAATTGCCAACCAAAACTTTAATAATTAAATTTCAAGTTAAAAAAATTAATGTTTAACCAAACAGATGAATTTTCAACAACAGCTATGGAATTTTCAATTGGAATAAGAAAAAATTAGTTTCAACAAAAAAAACTAACTTTTAACTACAACAAAAACTAACTTTCAAAATAATAGTTACATTTTCAAACAAAGTGATGAATTTTCAAATAAAATTGCAAATATTTAACTGCAATAGTTGAATTTCAAACCAGAAAGATGAATTTTTAAGTGAAAAGATGAATCATTAACTAGAATAATTGAATTTTTGACCAAAAAGATTAATTTTCAACCAAGAAGATTAATTTTTACCAAAAAAGACGAATTTTCAACTAACAAAGATAATTTTTCAACCAAAAATTGAATAATCAAATTTTTAGTCAAAAATGAATGTTCAACCAAAGACATGAATTTTGAACTAAAATTATGAAATATTCAACTGGATTAATAGTTACATTTTCAGTTGAAAAAAAAAATTGTCAACCAAAAAACATCCAAAGAAAAAACAAATTTTCAATCAAACAGCTCATTTTTCAAACAAAGAAATGAATTTTTACTTAAAACGATGGATTTTCAACTAAAAACAAAAATTAATTTTTAACAAAAGAGCTTAACTTTCAACCAAATAATTTTATTTCAAACCTAAAAGATGAATTTTCAACTAAAATAATAAATATTTGACTGGAATACTTGAATTTTTAACCGAAAAGAAGAATTTTTAAACAAAAAGTTTAACTTTCAAAGAAAAATAAGATAATTTTTTACCAACAAAAAATCGATTTTTTAACAAAATACATGAATTTTCATCGGAATAGTTAAATTTTCAATTAAAAAGACAAATTTTTCTCCAAATTGTGGAATTCCGAACTTGAAAATTTTAATTTTCAACTCAGAATGGAACAGTTAAATTTTCGTTTAAAGAAATTAATTTTCAACCAAACTGGTGAATTTTCAAATAAAATGATGAATCTTCAACTGAAATGATGAATCTTTAACTGGAATAATTTAATTTTATGCCAAAAAGATGAATTGTCAACCATAAAGTTTAATTGTCTACAAAAATAGATGAATTTTCCACAAAGTACATACATTTTCAAACAAATAGTTTAATTATTAAATGAAAAATATCAATTTTGAACCAAATAGTTGAATTTTCACCAAAAAAAGATAAATTAATTTTTAACAAAAGTTTAACTTTTAACCCAGTAGTTGAATTTCTAACTAAAAAACGATGAATTCGCAACGAACAATGTAAAAAAAATTTCTATTATAATTCAGAAATATTTCTTCTTTGAAACTCTACTTCTACTCTGAAAACTGCCTGAAGTACTTTTATTACCTAAAATTTAGAAGAGGGAACTTTCAAATTGTGAGGAATTCTGACTTGAAAGAGGGATTTTTAAAAATTCCTGTTTTCTCAATCCGAATTATAATTCCTTTAAAAAATTCCAATTCCATGTAAAACATTCCCTGTTCCAAATGAAATTATATTTCTTGAATTTTGCTATGATCAGAAGTAAATTCCCGGTTTTTAAATTAAATTCCCGGTCATTTCCCGGTTTTTTCCCGGTCAATAAAATTCCAGGTCATTTCCCGGTTTCCCGGTCAAGTCGCCACCCTGCTGATAACTTACTTTTAATATTGTTTAAAAAATTTTAAAACATAAAAAATACATTTTCAAGGTATTTCCAGATGAACTAGTCATCAAATTAGAATTAAATTCGACTATTTGAATTTACCAAGTTTTCTGGACATATTTGTCACATAAATGTATTGAATTATTCTATTTTGATATCCAAATTTTATTTTTAAAGTTCAACAGTAAGTTAAAAAATTGAAAATTTAGGGTAAAAATACCATTTTTTTTATTGAAGATCAATTATTTTAGTTCAAAATTAATTAATTGCTTAACAATTTAACAAATTTGTTGAAAATTCGTTTCTATTTTTTGTTGAAAATGAATTTTTTTAACTTAAAATGTAACTATTCCATGTTTCTTTAACATTTATCTTTTTTGATAGACATTTAATCTTCTTAGTTGAAAATTCATATGTTTGGTTAAAAATTTAACTATTTTGTTGAGAATTGATTTATTTTGTTAAAAATTTGTCTTTTTTGGTAGAAAATTCATCTCTTCGGTTGAAAATTCAACTATTGGGTTAAAAATTCTTTTTTTTTGAAGATTCATTATTTTAGTAAAAAATTAATTTCTTTGCTTAACAATTCAACTAATTTGTGGAACCTTTTTCTTTTTTTGTTGTTGAAAATGAATTTTTTTAACTGAAAAATTAATTATTCCATGCTCGGTTTAACATTTACCTTCTTTACTTGAGAATTCAGCTAATTGGTTGAAAATCTCTGTATTTTGTTCAAACTTTGTCTTGTGGTACAATATTAATCTTACTGGTGACTACTTCACCTTTTTGGTTGAAAAATCGTTTCTTTGGTTAGAAATTCATGTATTTTGTTAAAATTAATCTTTTTTGGTAGAAAATTAATCTTTTTGGTTGAAAATTCATGTACTATTTGGTTGAAAATGTCTGTAATTTGTTGAAACTTTGTCTTTTGTGGTAGAAAATTAATCTTCTTGGTGACTAATTCACCTTTTTAGTTGAAAATTCATCTATTTTGTTAAAGATTCACCTTTTTGGTAGAAAATTAATCTTTTTGGTTTAAAATTAATTTAATTGGTTTGAAAATCAGTTTTTTTAATTGAAAATGAATTTTTTTAACTGAAAATTTAATTACTACATGTTTGGTTGAACATCAATCTTCTTCAGTTGAAAATTCAACTATTTGTTTGAAAATTTCTGTATTTTGTTGAAACTTCGTCTTTTGTGGTAGATTATTAATCTTCCATTAAAAATTAAAATATTTGGTTGAAAATTAATGTATTTTGTTAGAAATTATTCTTTTTCGTTAAAAATTCATCTGTTTGAAAATTTAACTATTTCGTTGAAAATTCATATTATTTGGTTAAAAACGTATTTCTCTAACTTAAAATTCAACACTACTGTATTTTTAATTGAAAATTTATCTTTTTTAATTGAAAATTGATCTATTTTGTTGAAATTTTTTCTTTTTTTTGTAGACAATTCATCTTCTGGGTTAAAAGTTCAACTATTTGACAACAAATTAATTTTTTGATAAAAGATGCATCATTTTAGTCAAGAGTTCATTTCTATGGTTGAAAATTTAACTATTTTGTTGAAATTTCCCTTTTCCTTGGTTGAAAATGAATTATTTTAACTAAAAATGTAACAATACATTCTTTTGTTAATTTAATTAATTAATAGGCAGATAATTTTTGTTCTAAACTAATATTTTTAAATTATTAATATTGAAGTTTAATCTTTACTTAAATTTTTTTTCTTTAGTCTACACATGATTTTGTTAAAAAACCATACTTCTTATTTGAAAATTCAACTGTTTTGTTGAAAATTCGTCTTTTTGGCTTGAAAATTCAACAAATTGATAGAAATCTTTTTTCTTTCTTGACTGACAAATTTTTTTGTTTGAAAATGCAACAGTTTTGTAAAAAATTCATATTTTCGGCTCGAAAATTCAAAAATTTAATAAAAAATTTAACCATTTGGTTGAAAATTTATGTATTTTGTTGAAATTCGTGTTTTTTTGGCAGAAAATCATTTTTTTGGATAACAATCCTTTTTTGTTTGCTTGAAAATTAATGTTTTAGTTGAGAATTCAAGTATTTTGTTAAAAATTCGTTTTTGCTGGTTAAATAAAACTGTTTTTTATTTTTAATTAAAATCCTAAAATAACTAAAAATTTAAATATTTTGTTGGGAATTCAACTGATTGATTACAAATTCATATTCTCGGTTTGAAAACGCAAGTGTTTTGTACACTGAGCTGTAGTTCGATTATTGAAAATTGAACAATAATTGACTTTACAGGACGATTCAATTTTTCAATTTAAAAGCCTCAGTGGTTAATCAAATGTAAATGTCCGATTAAAACTTTATACACTAATCTTAATTTAAAAATTATTAAAAAAATTAAACGGTCTTATTCAATTCCAAATCCTATTCAAATATTGTTTCAATCTTTTTAAATTAACTAAGACATTTTTTGAATTTTTAGCAATATTTTACTTTTCATTTAAAATGAACAATTATAAATCAAATATTGAAAAATAACAATTTCAAACTGAATTATCTGAAATAGAAAGCCTTGAATCGTTAATATTTCAGAGTGTTAAATTAAAACTTTGTACGTTACAATTTTAAATGTTCTATTTAACAAATTTTTAATGTGTATGTGAAATTATTGATTTTTGATGCATAAATAACAATTATCAATTTGGAAAAAATTTGAGTTTGTTTAAGAGATATGTAAAAGTTTTACGCTCGGTTCTGAGAAGATCCAAACTTAATTTAAAACTGAAAAAGATTTCAAAGAATAAAAAACTAAATTTAGATTTTTGAAGATTTCGAAATCAAATTTTGAAGGTTTTTATTGATCTTTAAAGGTTTTGAGAACATAACAAAATTTCTTAACTTTGCTGAGAAAATTTAAAATGATTTTTTATTTTGAAAAATTAATTTCAAGAGAATAGTTAAAAAGATAAAAAAAATTCTGAATAATAAAAAAATTGAACAATTGTTAATTTGGAAAATAATCGAGTAAGTTTCAAATATATTTAGAAGTTTTGAAAAGATTCAAAAATAATTTAAAACGTGAATAGATTTCAAAACATTCAGAGCACAATGTAGACTTTTGAAGATTTCGAACACAAAATTTATAAGCTTTTTAAGCATTTTGAAAGGGTTTAAATGAATTACAAATTTGTATCAAAATTCCTAGAAAAACTAACAATATTATTTTTAAATTACTTTCAAAAGAATATTTAATAAGATTTACAAAATTTTCAAAAAAGAATATGGGTGATTTTAAGGTAATTTTTTTACTTTTGCAGGATTTTCAAAATTTTTTTGGGAAAGTTCGAGTTCCAAGATAATAAAATTATTATTAGATTCCTGGAAAAAATTTTTACTGATTTTTTTTATTCTCGAACAAATTTTTACGAAAATATTTAAAAATATTTTAAAAGAAACTTTAATGTATAAATTAATGTTTCTAGCTTAAAATTGCTTAAAATGACATAATTTGGAAAATTTATATATTTTTGTATTCATTCTTCAATTCATAGCATTGAAAATGATAGCGTGGATTTCTATTTTCTTTCAAATATTTTAACTGTACAATGTATAAGTTAAAAATTGAAATTTGGCAGTTTAACGGCTTTCAATTAAAAAATGTAAATTGAAAAGTTTCTAAAGCTTTAATTTTATACGCGAAAATTACTAAGCGTTTGAATTGACATTTTTTAAGTTTTAATTTTAAAAGTTTAAAATTCAAAAAATGTCAGTTTTTATAACTTCAAATGAAAAAAAAAAAATTATTTTCAAGAGTTCGAATCGTTTAATTTCAATGACCGTGATCAATTCTTTCTCAATTGTTCAATTTTTATTTGCAGTCAAAAAGTGGTTCTTTTTCGATCTAGGATAAGAAACATTGAAAATATATTGCAATGAAATAATTTTAAATGACATAATATGTCATTTAAAATTATTTCATTGCAATATATTTTCAATATTAACACCATATAACCATATTAACACCATATAATTATTATATGGTGTCCAATCGATTGCTATACATTTGAAAAAAAATTTCAAACGTAAGGTTTTTTGTTTTTTTAATAACGATTATTCATTCTTGTCTTTGAATATTCTACGATTCCTTTAAAGTTTAAACATAGAAGCTTTTTGTAATAGCGATCACGTACACATCCTAATTAAAAATTATCTCATTGTAATATTCTAAATATTTGTGATCCTAGGTCAAAAAAGAACAACTTTTTGGTTGCAAAACCTGTAAATTCCTGTAGATTCTTGTAGTTGTAAATTCTTGTAGAAAATTAAAACTAGAATAAAATACAACAATGTATAAAAAATACAAAAAAAGTACAAAATTCGTCTCAATAATAGAAAAAAGTTGTACTTTCCTGTAATTTTGGTAGTAATTTATTGTATTTATTTGTAGATTCTTGTGAAAATAGTTTTAGTTTTCTGTCTTTTTGGTAGAAATTTGTCCACCAGGGATTTCAATAGGATTTGGAATTGAATCAGAGCGTTTAATTTTTCAAATTATTTTTAAATTAAGAATAGTTTATAAAGTTTCAATCGGACGTTTACATTTTTTTTAACTACTAAGGCTTTCAAATTGAAAAATTGAATCGTTCTATAAAGTCAATTATTGTTCAATTGTCAATAATCGAACTACAGTTCAATGTGATTTATTATCAGGGTGGCGATTCGGCGGACGATTTCAAATTCCCGGTCATTTCCCGGTTTTCCCTGGTAAAGTTTTTTCAATTTTCCCGGTCAACTAAAACTAACATATTTATGTTTGCCGCTAAAAGCAAACATTTATTTTAATTCATGAAGTTCATTCTAAACATCCTTTAACAGAACAGAGTAAAACATTGCAAAATTAATTAATTTTATAACAAATACTTAGATTTTACACTAAAAAATATATATTTCAAACAAAAAATGGCATAGTTAAACTTATAGTTAAAAAAAAATAATTTTCAACAAAAAAAAACGGATTTTAAAGAAAACAGTTCAATTTTCAACCTAACTGAAGAATCTCCAACTAAAATGATGAATCTTCAACTGGAATAGTTGAATTTTAAACCGAAAAGATGAGTTTTCAACTTAAACAATGAATCTGCAACTGAAATAGTTGAATTTTAAACAAAAAATTAATTTTTACTAAAAAAGATAAATTGACAATCAAAACTTAAATAATTGAATTTTAAACTCAACAAATTAATGTTCAACCAAACAGAAAAATTTTGAACTAAAACTATGAAATATTCAATTGGAATAAGGTGAATTTTCAGTTAAAAAAATTACTTTCCACAAAAAAAAACTAACTTTCAAAGAAATAGTTACATTTTCAAACAAAGTGATGAATTTTCAACTATAATTTAAATCTTTAACTAGAATGGTTGAATTTTAAACCAGAAAAATGAATCTTCAATTGAAATGATGAACCTTTAACTAGAATAATTGAATTTTTGACCAAAAAGATCAATTTTCAACCAAGAAGATTAATTTCTACCAAAAATTGAATAATTAAATTTTTAGTCAAAAAATGAATGTTTAAACAAAGAAATGAATTTTTATCTAAAATTATAGAATATTTAACTGGAACAATAGTTACATTTTCATTTTTTTTAAATAATAATTTTCAACCAAAAATAAAACAAATTTTCAACAAAATAGTTAAATTTTCGGCAAAAAAATTCCTTTTCATCCAAAGAAAAGACAAATTTTTAATCAAGTAGCTCATATTTCAACCAAATAAATGAATTTTGAATTAAAATTAGGAATCTTCAGCCAATGAAATTAATTTTCATAAAAAGAGTTTAACTTTCAACCAAGTAATTTTATTTCCAACCTAAAAGATGAATTTTCAACTAAAATAATAAACATTTAACTGGAATACTTGAATTTTTAACCAAATAGAAGAATTTTTAAACAAGAAGATTAACTTGCAAAGAAAAAGATAATTTTCTACCAAAAAATCGATATTTGACAAAATAGGTGGAATTTCAACGAAATAGTTGAATTTTCAATTAAAACAGACAAATTTTCATCCAAATTGTTGAATTTTGAACAAGATAAGATCAATTTTCAACTAACAATAAACATTCAAATTTTCAGTTGAAGGAATTATTTTTCAACGAAACTGATGAATTTTCAACTAAAAAGATGAATCTTCAACTGGAATAGTTGAATTTTATACCAAAAAAATTAATTTTCGACCATAAAGATTAATTTTCTACAAAAAAGGCAAATTTTTCACAAAGTACATACATTTTCAAACAACTATTTTAATTTCTAAATCAAATATATCAATTTTCAACCAAATAGTTGAATTTTCTTCCAAAATAGATACATTTTCAACCAAAAATAGAATGATTAAATATTCTATTAAAATGATGAATATTCAATCAAAAAAATAATTTTTAACAAAAGAGTTTAACTTTTAACCAAACAGTTGAATTTTTAACTAAAGAAAGATGAATACACAACAAACAATGTAACAAAATTTTCTATTGTAATTCAGCAATATTTCTTCTTTGAAATACTACTTATACTCTAAAAACTACTTGAAGTACTTTCTTTATCTAAAATTGGGAGAAGGGAACTTTCAAATTGTGACAAATTGTGACCAATTCTGACATGAAACAGAGATTCTTTTAAATTCCTTTCTTCTAAATCCGAATTATGATTCTTTTTAAAAAGTCCCGTTCCATGTAAAAAATTCCCTATTCCAAGTGAAATTATATTTCTTTAGGGAAACTCTCTGTCCTAAAATAAAAACGATAATTATTTTATAAAATTCCCTACGAATAAAACGTGATAAATCCATTTATTGAAAAAATTGAGAAAATTATTATTTCTGTATGTTTGGAATATCATAAATTTAATTAACAAACTTAAGTCAGCGAGAAAAATCTCACAAAACCAAAAATTGCAAAATTATTAAAATAATGAAAACTTGATTTTTTTTGCAATCAGAAGTAAATTCCCGGTTTTTTATTTAAATTCCCGGTTTCCCGGTCAAGTCGCCACCCTGATATTATACATAGTAGCAAAAGTTTTTGGTAAAAGTGTAATATTGTTTTTAAACTTTAGTTTCTGGTAAAAACTTATAAATTACTTATCCTAGAAAAATTGACAGTAAATTTATATTTTGTTTTTGAAATTTGTACATTTTTACAATGAACTACCAGTATTTACAACATAATTTTATGTACAGTTTCCCAATATTTCATTTTTGTGAAATCTTGTATTTTTTTGTAAAGATTTATAATTTTCTACAATAATTTACGTACAATTAAAAGCGTTTTTATGACGTCAAACATCCAAATTAAAAAAATGTAAGATTCTGTAGTTTTCTGTAATACCTTGTAGATTTTTACAACAAAGTAAGAAAAATAATAATAAAGTTATACACATTTTTGAACTGTAGAAACTTGTACTGTATTGTTAAGTTTTTGACTTTTCTTCACGAAAATACATGAAAAAATTAGCTATTTCAGGGTGTCTAGCGATTCTTAGGAACAAAATTCCAGGTCTTTTCCAGGTTTTCCAGGTCAAGAAATTAAATTTTTCCAGGTCCCCTTTTTTTACATCAAATAATGAAATAAATGTTTTTCATACATGTAAAAAAAGAGCCATTTCATTTTTTATTGGCCAACAATTTCTAAAGAAAGCCGAATCATAAATAAACAAATTCTTAATTTTTTGCGAACATGAGTCGTCTTTGTGAAATCTTTGGGAATATTTTTAAATCTTTGTAATGTTTTTGAAATCATTAAAATCTTTGAAATCTGTGAAATCTTTGTGAATTCGTTGGAATTTTCTGAAGTATTACAAACCTTACTGAAAGCTTGAAATTTTGGTGAAATCTTTGAGAAATCTTTTGGAATTTTTTAAAGCTTTTGTAAAATCTTTCAAATCTTTAAAATCTTTGTGTAACCTTTTGAAATCTTTTAAAATCTTAATGAAATATTTAAAATATTTCCGAATTCTTTCTTTAATCTTTGTTTGCGAAATCTTTTGTGTTCATTTGAAATCTTTGACTTTTTTTTGAAATTTTCTCAAATGTGTCGAAACCTTTTGAAATTGCTTAGAATCTTTGAAATGTTTTGAAATTTTGAAATCTGGTGTACTGTACCCCTGTTAAAATCTTTGAAATTCATGAAATCTTTTCAAATCCTTATGAACTATTTGAAATATTTGTGAAATCTTTCGTAAATCTTTTGTAATCGTTAAAAAATAACTCGAATATTTGAAATCTCAAAAATTTTTAAATCGTTTAAAATGTTTGAGATGTTTTGAAATCCTTGAAATCTGGTGTACTGCACCCTTGTTGAAATCTTTGAAATTATCGGATTCTTTTGAAATTTTTATGAATTTATGAAATCTTTGAAACTTTTGTGAAATCTTTTGATATCTCCTAAAAATTTTTGAAATTGTTTAAAATCTTTGAAATATTCTTAAATCTTTGAAATATTTTTAAATCTTAGAAATATAGGTAAATATACCCTTTTTAAAATCTTTTGAAAGTTTTAAAATTTTTGTGAAATGTTCGAAATCTTTGTGTAATGTTTGAAGCCTTTGAAATCTTTGTGAAATCTTTCGAAATCTTCGTGAATTCGTTGGAATTTTTTGAAGTATCACAAACGATATTTAAAATCATGAAATCTTTGTGAAATCTATTGAAATGTTTATGAAATCTTTCTTATATCTTTGTTTGCAAAATCTTTTGTATTCGTTGAAATCGTTGAATTATCTGAAATCTTTTGAAATGTTCTAAAATGTTTTAAAACCTCTTGAAATTGTTTCAAATTCTTGAAATCTTTGAAATCTGGATTACTGTACCCTTTTTCAAACCTTTGAAATCCTTTAAATCTTTAAAATATTTGTGAAATCGCTGTGAAACCTTTACGAAATATTTTGTAACCTTTTGAAATCGGGTGTACACTCAAAAACCGAGTGGTCAACCCCTAAAAAAATCCGTTGTATAACCATGGCTTATTCTAATTCTGAAACTGAATTAACATCGAAATTATAAACTAATAATTTGTATAATTTCTAAGTTGAATACCACAACAAAATTTATACTTCAATGTTCTATACTAGCGGAGAAGAAATTAAAAACTTATAGAATTATTCACAATATTAAAGTCTGTTCTTTGCAATCTATAAAATAATTGGTACAGACTAGAAAAAGTGCTTTGAAATCTCTTTATTTATTCTGTAATAAACAAAAGATAAATTATATCTTGATGAATAAAACACTTTTCAGTAGCAAGATTTTTTTCTAACCGAGATGATTCTTTCATAATAGGTTAAGAAATTCAAATTACTCTTTGCATTTCATTAAAATTACTATTTAAAAAGCGAACAAAAAATAATTAAAGTTCAAGGTTCTCGTAAAAAATTCAAGGAGATTTCCAGGTTTTCAAGGTTTAAACAAAATTCAAGGAGAATTCCAGGTTTTCAAGGTTTTCAAGGTCGCTAGACACCCTGTATTTGTATTTCACTGTATTTTTTCGTTAAATTTTGTACATTTTTTACAAAAAAGAACATGCTTTAACAAAAAATTACAGTTGTAGAAATGTTGTACTTTCTTGTACAAATTTTTTCCACCAGAGACAGTAAAATAGTTGCATCTTTAAAAAAAATGGTAAATAGTGGTGTGAGTCCGAGACCTGTGAATATTGTTTAAAAAAAATAAACGAACCCCTTTCACGTGTCTTGTAGAATCGTGAATCGCCTCGATAGGAACATTTGTGGCTCCAATCTGTTGAGTGATTCCTCCAGCTTCTCCATCCTGGACATTCGTTCTCCTAAGTTTGTCTAGAATTTTCGTTTTCCCGGTATCTACATGACCCAAAACGCAGACAACCCCAGCTCTCAGATCATCCAGGGTCTTTTTCTTTTCAGCTTCTTTCCTCCTGGTTTCTATTCTCAACTTGGCTCGTTCCTTTTTCCGTTGAGCATCCGTTATTTTGTCATCTGCTCCACTATCATCATCACTTCCATCCTCACTCTCAGAGTCACTATCAGATTCAGATTCATTATCAGAAGAATCCTTGGCAGGTGTTGCTTCCTTCGAGTTTTGCTTTTCATCCTTGGAGCCCTCATCAGATTTATCTGCAAAAGATGATTCAAATATATTACAGGACAGTGGAAAACTAACTTTATTTTCTGACAATATTTCCAGTTTTTACTGGGAATCTGTATCTGGAAATCAGTTGATCTGGTGTTCGAATCCCAGCTGAGTGAAAGGAGAAGATCTTTTTTTCTGAATAAATTTAATATTTCCAGTTTTCCAACCCAATATTTCTAAAGTATTAAGACAGGGTTGCTACAAAATCCCATTTTCGAAATTCCCTGACAGTTCTAAATTTTTCTTTTTGGTATAAAAACAACCATAAACCTAGGAGATCAATAATGTTAATGCAAAAAAGGTTTGTTTCTAAATTTATTTTGAACGCTTTTAGCGACAATAATCATACCGAACTTTATAAGGGGTTATCCGCAAATTACGCAGAAGTACGTAAAATATATGAATTTTCAAGCAAATAATTGAGATTTTAACCAAAAAAGAACAATTTTGACCCAAAAAATGGATGAATTGAATTTTCAGTTAAAACAAAAAATTTTCAACCAAGAAAAAAGGAATTTTCAATAAAATAGTTCAGATTTTATTTCCAAATATTCAAAAATGTACGTTTTTGTATAACTTCTTTGGCATTTTTCAAGAAGAAATTAATTTTGAATCTTTTTAAAACTTCTAAATGTCTCTTAAACTTGATCGAATGTTTTATAAAACTTTGTAATCTTGCTAATAGAAAAATTTGGCTTTAAAATCGTCCATATTCTTTTTCAATCTTTTAAGAAATAATTTAAAATGTTTTGAAATCTTTGTCAATTTTCTCTTAATTTTTTTTTAAATAAAAAAACAGTTTCAATTTTCCCAGGAATTTTGAGAATTTTTTTATTCTTTTGAAACATTTTAAAATTCTTAAAAAGCTTCTTTTTTATAAATCTTCAAAAATCTACACATTAAGTTTTGTATATCAAAGTGCTGGACATCTTTGTTCCATTGATTATTATTATTGAATATATTATTTAGATCAACTTAAATTTATCATAAACCTGAAGTTTGCAGACTTTTTTATTTTAAACAGGAAAAAGGAACGACAGCTTCAATCAATCATGAACGCGGGTTTCCCGAAAACAATAGTTTCAAAATTTTTTCGAGCTGTTTCGAGATCGTTTCGAGAATTAATCGAAAATGGCGCCATGCGTTTTTTAATAATTGGGCAAGTAACAAAAGCGCGCTACACGCCCGCATGCATGATTTTAGAAATTTCGAAAAAGATATTTAATTCTGTGGTTGAAAATTCATCTTTTTGGTTGAAAATTCAAGTATTCCAGTTAAATATCCATCATTTTAGTTGAAAATTCATCTTTATGGTTAAAAATAAAACTACTTGGTTAAAAGTTAAATTTCTTTGTTAAAAGTTCATTTTTTTGTTTAAAATTCATATCTATTTCAGTTGAAAAATTATTCCTTTTGAAAAATTTGAAATAGTTTATCCAGTAATCTGAATTTTCGCTTAAACATTAAAATAAGTCTAAGAACTTTTTATTTTGAAAGCTTCAAGAAAACTTTTCACATTATTTCCAGATTTTTCAATTGAAATAATTGAAATAATAGCCTCTGAAAATTATTATCAACAATTTTTTAGCTGAAACTTTCTATTTTTTGAAAATCTATAAAAATTGAAAATATTTCATCACTAATATTTTAGAATATTCAAGTTTTAATAAAGTATAGTGTACAAATTTTACATCGGTTAATTTAAATATTGAAAATGTAGTATTAAATTTCAATCAAGTTTATGAAAAACATATTTTTCCTAAAAAAGCGAATGTCACAAACTTATCAGCATTTTAAAAAAATTGGACCTTTTATATTTTTAAGGGAATATGATATTCTACTTTTGTGAGATTGTAGTTCAAAAAAGTCTTTTAGCTAACTTTGACTACATCAATTCTATGTTAAATTTTTTAAACGTAAAACATTAAATTTTGTATTTCAAAGGCTGGAGACGTTTGTTCCATTGATTACTATAGTCTAGGTATTGAATATATTATTCAGAATACATGAATTATATTTCAACCTGCAAATATTTTTATTTTAAATAAAAAAAAACAGTTGAATTCATGCCAAAGAAGACAAATTTTTAACCAAGAAAGATAACATTTTTTCAAAAAGAGACAAATTTTCTAGAAAAGAATTAAATTTTTTAACACGAAAATATGAATTTAAAACGAAATAGATGAATTCTTTACCAAGATAATCAATTTTTCGCAACAAATACGAATTTCCAACGATATAGTGGCATTATCAACTAAAGAGATGAATTTGTAATTAAAATGATGAATCTTTAATGAAAAAATGCACTTTGAACAAAGTAGTTGAATCCTCAGCCAAAAAAGATTAATTTTTAATCAGTTGCATTTTTAACCGTAAAAGACGAATTTTCAACAAAATGATGGAGTTCTCAACAAAAACAGATTAATTTAAAAAAAAAACAGGTTTTAAATACAAAATGAAAATTTCGAATAAATTCTCTGAGAAAATTCAAAGAGGTTTTCGAAGATTTCAGATATGACGAAAAAGTATAATTTTTTTTATTTTACAGGATTTTGCAAAATTTTAGAAAAAATTCGAGTCAGTTTAAAAGATATTCTGAACTTTTGGAAGTTTTTAAAATAAATATCTCTTAAACTGACTCGAATTATTCCTAAAATTTTGAAAAAGCTTTGAAAATTAAAAACATTGCCCTTAAACCTTTCAGATTTTTTTCGACATTTGTAGAAACCCTTTGAAATGTTTTGAAACGTGTTTAAATTTTCTTCTAAAATTAATTTTTCAACATAAAAAGACATTAAAAATTTTCTTAGGAATCTCAAAAATAGTTTTTTGTTTTCTTGAATTTTTGCAAACTTCATAATATGATTGGATAATTTTTTCGAAATCTTCAAAAAATTACATTTTGTTTAAAATTTTTTTTGTAAATTTTTTAAAATTTCAGATTATCTTTCAATCATTCGTAAAAAGCATTTCAACCTTCCGAATATCTTTCAAAATTACTCGAATTTTTCTAAAAATTTTCTTGAAATTTCGAAAAATAAACAAAATTGCTTTTAAATCTTCCAGATTCTGTTTTGACAATCTTAGCATTCTTTCAAATCTTTGTTCATTTTCTCTTAAAATTTATTTTTCAAAAGAAAAAAATAGTATAGATTTTGCTAGGAATTTTAAGAAATTTTTTGTTGTTGTGAAACCTTTCAAAATGTCTAAGAAGCTTCAAAATTTTGATTTACAAATATTCAAAAATGTACATTTTTCTAGCTTTTGAAAAATCTTTTTAAGTTTTTAATTAATTTTGAATCTTTTCGAAACTTCTAAATGTCTTTTGAACTTGATCGAAGTTTTTTATAGAATCTTGTAATCTTGCTAATTGAAAAAATTGTTCTTAAAATCGTTCATATTCATTTTGGAAATTTTAAAAAACAATTAAAGGTGTCTTGAAATCTTTGTTAATTTTCTCTTAAAATTCATTTTTAAAAATAAAAAATCAGTATAAATTTTTCCAGCAATTTTAAGCAATTTTTTTATTATCGTGAAACCTTTCAAAATCTTTAAGAAGCTTCAAAATTTTCATTTCCAAATATTCAAAAATTTACGTTTTTCCTAAACTTTTAAAAATGTTTTCAAATTTTTAATTAATTTCAAATCTTTTTAAAACTATTGAATGTCTTTTAAACGTAATAGAATCTTTGATAAAACTTTGTAATCTTGCTAACTGGACATTTTTGCTTTAAAATCGTCCATATTCTTTTTAGAAATTTTAGGAAATAATTAAAAATGTTTTGAAATCTTGGTCAATTTTGTCTTAGAATTTACTCTTTTAATTAAAAAATCAGTTTAAATTTTCCTAGGAATTTTAAGAAATATTTTCATTATCATGAAACATTTAAAAATTTAAGAAAGCTTCTTTTTTTATAAATCTTTAGAAATCTACACATTACATTTTTTATATCAGAGTGCTGGGCACCTTTGTTCCATTAATTATTATTTTTATTGAATATATTATTTAGATAACCGTGCATTTCTCGTAACCCTGAATTTTGCAGACTTTTTATTTTAAAAGGGAAAAAATGGAACGACAGCTTCATCCAATCATAAACTCGGGTTTCCCGACAACAATAGTTTCAAATTGTTTCGAGTAATTTCAAGATGGTTCGAGAAATAATCGAAAATGGCGCCATGCGCTTTTTAATAATTGGACAAGTAGCAAAAGCGCGCTACGCGCGCGCATGCATGTTTTTGGAAATCTCGAAAGAGATGTTTATTTTATTTTATTACAATTCATTTATTTTTTAATTGTCTAATTGATTGCTCCCTTTGGAAAATTTGAAATAGTTTATCCAGTAACCTGAATTTTCGAAAAGTTGAAATATTAAAATAAGTTAAATACCTTTTCATTTTAAAAGTTGCAAAGAAGATTCTCACATTATTTTCAAATTTTTCAATTTAATTAGTAGTCAAAATTTTTTTTTAGATATTTACTTAAAATTTAAGAAAATCTCTTCGGTCTCTGAAAATTATTATCAAAATTTGCTCAAATATTTAATTTTCGTTATTTAAACTATTTCCATAAATAACATACATATGTATAGTGTATGTAATTTACATCGGTTAATTTAAATATTGAAAATGTAGTATTGAATTATAATCAAGTCCATGGAAAACTTATTTTTCATTATAAAGCGAATGTAACAAACTTATCAGTATTTTCAAAAATTGGACGTTTTATATCTTTATGGGAATATGATTTCAAAATGCTGAAGACCTTTGTTGCATTGATTATTATTATTATTATTAAATTATGAATATATTATTTAGATAACATAAATGATATTTTACCCGAAAAATATTTAAAAATTTTTAATAAAAAAATAGTTGAATTCATGACAAAAAAGACTAATTTTAATGCAATTTTTTCAAAAAGAGATGAATTTTATATAAAACAGTTCAATTTTTTAACACAAAAATATGAATTTTTGACGAAATAGATTAATTTTGTACCCAAAATGACGAATTTTTAACAAAATAGTGACATTTTCACCCAAAGAGATGAATTTTTAACTGAAATGATGAATCTTTATTAAAAACCAATGAATTTTTAACAAAGTAGTTGAATCCTCAACCAAAAAAGATTAATTTTCAATTATTCTCATTGTTAACCGAAAAAGACGAATTTTCAACGAAATCGTGGAATTCTCAACCAAAACAGATTAAATGATTTTGAATACAAAATAAAAATTTTGAATAAATATTTCTTTTAAAGGTCAAATTTGTTTGAGAGTCATTTGTCTTTATGGTTATAGAAATATAATTTTTGTAAGATTCTTGAGAAAATTCAAAAATATTTTTGAAAATTTCAGATATGTCAAAAAAGTATATTTTTTTTTATTTTACAGGATTTTGCAAAATTTTAGTCAGTTTAAAATATATGTAGGGCATTTAGAAGATTTGAAAATAAATATATTTTAAACTGACTCGAATTATTCCTGAAATTACGAAAAATCTTTGAAAATTGAAAAAAGGCCCTTAAATCTTCCAGATTTTTTTCGAGATTTGTAGAAATCTTTTGAAATGTTTTGAAATCTTTTTAAAATTTTCTTCAAAATTAATTTTTCAAACTAAAAAGTCATTACACATTTTCTCAGGAATGTCAAGAAAAGTTTTTTATTTTCGTGAAGCATTTCAAACTTCTTAAAAATCATAGAAAATGTTTTCGAAATCTTCAAAAATTTACATTTTGTTTTGAATTTTTGTAAATCTTTTCAAATTTCAACTTATTTTTTAATCATTTCCAAAACATTTAAAACTTCTAAATATGTTTTAAAATTATTTGAATTTTTCCAAAAATTTGTTTAAAATTTTGAAAAGTAGAAAAAATGCCATAAAATCTTCCAGATTATGTTTTGACGATTTTGGAAATCTTTTGAAATAATTTAAAGTCTGTTTAAATATTCTCTTAAAATTAATTTATCAACATAAAAAATAGGTTTAAATTATCCCATTAATTTTTTTAAACATTTTTTATTATCGTGAAACCTTTCTAAATGCTTCAGAAGCTTCAAAAATTTTATTTAAAAATATTCAAAAATGTACATTTTTTTAACTTTTTAAAAATCTTTGTAGGTTTTAAATTAATTTTGACTCTTTTTAAAACTTTTAAATGTCTCTTAAACTTGACCAATTTTTTTATGAAGCTTGTTATTCTTGCTAATTGAAAAAATTGGCTTTAAAATCTTCCATATTCTTTTTTGAAATTTTAGTAAATAATTTAAAATGTTGCAAAAAATCGATGTCAATTTTCTCTTTAAATTTATTTTTCTAAATAAAAAATCAGTTTAAATTTTCCCAGGAATTTTAAGAAATTTCTTTATTATCGTGAAACCTTTCAAAATCTTTTAGAACCATCAACATTTTTTATTTCCAAATATTCAAAAATGTAAGTTTTTTTCTAACTTCTTTGAAATGTTTTCAAGTTTAAATTAATTTGGAATCTTATTAAAAGTTCTAAATGTCTCTTAAATTTGATCGAATTTTTTCATAAAACTTTGTACTCTCGCTAATAAAAAATGTCTCTTTTAAATCTTCCATTTTATTTTTCGAAATTTTAAGAAATAATTTAAAATTTTTTCAAATGTTGATCAATTTTCTTTTTTTAGAAATCTTCAAAAATCTACACATTACATTTTTTATATCAAAGCCCTGGGCACCTTTGTTCCATTGATTATTATTATTATTATTATTGAATATATTATTTAGATAAACTTGAATTTCTCATAAGCCTGAAGTTTGCAGACTTTTCATTCTAAACGGGGAAAAAGGAAAACGAGTTTCCGAACAACAATAGTTTCAAATTGTTTCGAGTTATTTCGAGATGGTTCGAGAATAAATCGAAAATGGCGACATGCGCTTTTTAATATAGGACAAGTAGCAAAAGCGCGCTACGCGCGCGCATTCATGTTTTTAGAAATCTCGAAAAAGATGTTTAATTGTGTGCATCAACAATAAACATTTTTTGAGATAAATTTTTTTTAATAAATTCAACACATTTTTATGAACTCTTGGAAATTGTAATATGTTTAAAATATTTGTAACCAAAAATCAGGAAATCTTTAGCAAATTTACAGATACTTTTCTCCGTTATATTTCTTAAACGGAACATAAATGATAGATAATAATAATAAATGATATTTGAACCAGAAAAGATTTTTATTTTAAATTAAGAACAGTTAAATTCATGCCAAAAAACAAATTTTTAAGAAAATAGCTGAAGCCCCAACAAACAAACAAATTAATTTTTACCAAATATGAATTATTAATGAAATAGATGAATTTTCAACGAAATAGTGACACTGCCAACCAAAGAGATGAATTTTTGACTAAAATTATGAATGTTGAGTAAAAAAAAAAAATTTTGAACAAAATAGTTGAGTCCTCGACCAACAATGATTAATTTTCAATCAGTTGCATTTCTGTACGGAACACACAAATTTTCAACAAAATAGTGGAATTCTCAACAAAAACAGATTAATTTTCAATCTAAAAAGACGAATTGCAACCAAATAATTCAAATTTTATCTTAAAACAGATTTTTCAGTCATTAAAGAAAAAAAAATTCACCCAAATTATTATTTTTGGGGACACATAATTTAAAATACAAAATAAAAATCTCTACCAAACATTTCTCTTCAGGTTTATTTGTTTTTAAAGTTAAATAGATATATAATTTTCCTAAGATTCTTGAGAAAATTCAAATTTTGTTTTGAAGCTTCCAGATATGTCGAAAAAGTATAATTCTTTATTTTTCAGGATTTTGAATAATTTTAGGAAAAATTCGAGTCGATTTGAAAGATATTCAGGACTTTAAGAAGTTTGGAAGATAAATATTAAACTGACTCGAGCTATTCCTAAAATTTTGAAACATCTTTCAAAATTTATACGCCAAATAAGAGGTCAAAACTGAAAAAAAAAATGATTTAAAAAAATTGCCCTCAAATCTTGCAGCTATTTTCGAAATTTGTAGAAATATTTTGAAATATTTTGAAACTTTTTCAAACTTTCTTTAAAAATTAATTTTTCAAAATAAAAAGTAATAAAAAATTTTCCCTGGAATTTCAAGAATTTTTTTTATTTTCTTGAAACCTCTCAATCTTCTTAAAAAGTTTCGAAATTTTTTTCGAAATCTTCCAAAATTTACATTTTGTTTAAAATGTTTGGAATTCTCTTCAAACTTTAAATCATTTTTAAACCATTTTCAAAACTTTTAAACCTTCTAAATATCTTTTAAAATTCTTCGAATTCTTCCACATTTTTTCTTCAAATTCTGAAAAATTAAAAAATTTGCCTTAAAATCTTCCAGATTCTGTTTTGACAATTTTGGAAATCTTTTGAAATAATTCAAAGCCTTTTTGAATATTCTCATAAAATTAATTTTTCAAAAAAAGATATAAGTTTAAATTATCTCATTAATTTTTTACAATATTTTTTATTATCGTGAATCCTTTCTAAATGCTTTAGAAGCTTCTAAATTTTATTTTACAATTATTCAAAAATGTAAATTTTTTTCAAATTTTAAAAATCTTGTTCAGTTTTAGATTAATTTTGACTCTTCTTAATACTTTTAAATGTCTCTTAAACCTGATCAAATTTTTTATAAAACTTTGTAATCTTGCTAATCAAAATAAAAAATAAGTTTAAATTATCCCATGAATTATGAGAAATATTTTTTATTATCGTGAAACATTTTGAAATTTTTTTTCGAATTTTTTATAAAATGTTGCAATTTTGCTAATGGAAATATTTCGTTTGAAAATCTTTCCCATTCTTTTTCGAAATTTTAGAAAATAATTTAAAATGTTTTGAAATCTTTGTCAATTTTCTCTTAAAATTTATTTTAAAAAAAATCAGTTCAAATTTTCCCAGGAATTTTAAGAAAGTTTTATTTTATTTTCTTGAAGCATTTTAAACTTTTTAAAAAGCTTCGAAATTTTTTTCAAAATCTTCAAAACTTTACATTTTGTTTAAAATTTTTTGAACTATTTTCAAATTTCAAATAATTTTCTTAACTATTTCCAAAACGTTTAAACCTTCTAAATATCTTCCAAAATTATTCGAATTTTTCCAAAAATTTTCTTGAAATTCGGAAAAATTAAATAACTTGCCTTCAAATCTTCCAGATTTTATTTTGACAATTTTAGAAATCTTTTGAAGTGTCAACTTTTTTTAATATTATCTTAAATTTAATTTTTTTAAATAGAAAATCAGTTTAAATTATCCCATGAATTATGAAAAATATTTTTTATTACCGTGAATTCTTTTGAAATTTGTTTTCAAATTTTTTATAAAATTTTTTAATCTTGCTAATCGAAAGATTTTGCTTAAAAATCTCTGCCATTCTTTTTCGAAATTTTAGAAAGTAATTTAAAATCTGTTGAAATCTTTGTCAATTTTCTCTTTAAATTTATTTTCAAAATGAAAATTCAGTTTAAATTTTCCCAGGAATAGTAAGGAATTTTGTTATTTTCTTGAAGCCTTTTAAACTTCTTAAAAAGCTAAGAAATTTTCAAAAATTTACACTTTGTTTTAAATTTCTAAAATATTTTCAACTTTTAAATTACTTTTTCAACTATTTCCAAAACTTTTAATCCTTCTAAATATCTTTTAAAATTATTTGAATTTTTCCAAACATTTTCTGAAAATTTACAAAAATTGCTTCAAAATTTTACAGAATCTGATATGAAGATTGTAGAAATCTTTTGTCATCTTTTAACCCTTTCAGGGGCAGTGGGACGTATACGTCCCACTTGTTTTTTCGCAGTTTTTCAAGCATTTCTGATACATTTCACCTTGTTTAGTGCACAAGTATTTGATTTCAGACTCTTAAGGGTTTATGTAAAGTAATTATCATGAAAAACTGTGTAAAATTGTTAATTAACAATTTGTTATAAATAATTGAAATCGAAAAAAATCACTTTTTTCGAATAAAATCGGCTGTTTATAAAGTACTAGTCCTATAGCTGTGACAAATTTTTTTCAGTTAGGTAACACGTAGAACTGTAACATATATTTTTTGCAGAATTTTCGGCAGACAAGTTTTTTTTTTATTTCATTTTTTGAATTCATAAAAAATTACGATTTTTGACGAATTTCAGGCATAAGTGCATGCAATGTACCGTATTTGTGATCGATTATCAAATCGTAAAATAAAAAAAATGTTGTTCGAGCCACTGATTGAGAATATAATGTCAAAATTGCAAAATTCAAAATGACGGATTCAAAATGGCGGTTATATTATTGCAAATTCGCAAGAATTATGCAATAGCAAGAATTAGTTTAACAGAAAAATGTGCCCCTGAAAGGGTTAAAATGTTTTTAATGTTCTCTCAAAATTATGTTTTCAAAATAAAAAAACACTTCAAATGTTCCCATGAATTCTAAGAAATTTTTTTATTATAGTGAATCTTGTCAAAATCCTCAAGAAGCTTAAAATTTGTTTTCCAAATATTCAAAAATGTACATTTTTTAAAACTTTTGAAATATTTTCAACTTTCAAATTAATTTCGAATATTTTTAAAATTTCGAAATTTCTTAAACTTATTCGCATTTTTTATAAATCTTTGTAATCTTGATAATTAAAAGATTTTGTTTTAAAATCTTTTCCATTCTTCTTCGAAATTTTATAAAATAACTAAAAATCGTTTGAAATCTTTGTCAATTTTCCCTTAAAATTCATTTTCAAAATAAAAAATCAGTTTACATTTTCCCAGGAATTTTAAGAAATAGATAAAATAGATAACCTTACATTTCTCATAAACCTGAAGTTTGCAGTCTCTTTTTTTAACTGGCAAAAAAATTAAAGGTTCATCCAATCACGAACACGAGTTTTCCGACAACAATAGTTTTTCATTGTTTCGAGTAATTTCGAGATAGTTTGAGAAATAATCGAAAATGGCGCCATGCGCTTTTTAATATAGGACAAGTAGCAAAAGCGCGCTACGCGAGCGTATGCATATTTATAGGTATCTCGAAAGAGTTGTTTAACTTTGTGGATCAACAATACAATAATTGTTTAATCAAAAACTTGAATCGAAATTTGTAAATACATTTAACAAATTTTTCTGATCTGTTGAAAATTCTAATGTGTTTAAAATATTTGTAACTAAATAATTAGGAAAACTTTAGCATTTAACAGATACTTGGATTCTATGTTAAAACAGAAAACATTAAGTTTTGTATTTTAAAGTGTTAAAGACCTTTGTTTCATTTATTATTATCATTATTATTATTATTAAATCATTGGATATATTCTTGAGGTAACATAAATGATATTTCAACTAACAATGATTTTAATTTTTAATAACAAATAGTTGAATTGATGTCAAAAAAGACAAATGTTGAATAAAATAGCTGTATCCTCAACCAGAAAAAATATATAATTTTTACAAGTTGCATTTTACAACCAAAAAAGATTAAATTTTTTTGAAAAAGAGACGAATTTTCTACAAAACAGTTGAATTTTTAACGAAATAGATGAATTTTCTACCAATAACCAAATAGTGACATTGTCAATCAAAGAGCCGCATTTTTAACTAAAATGATGAATCTTTAATAAGAAAAAAATGAATTTTCAATAAAGTGGTTGAATCCTCGACCAAAAAAGATTAATCTTCAATCAGTTGCATTTCCAACCGGAAAAGACTAATTTTCAACAAAATAGTGGAATCCTCAACAAAAACAGATTAATTTTCAAACCAAAAAAATAAATTTTCAACCAAATAGTTCAATTCTTAACGAAAAAAGATTTTTCAGTCATTAAAGAAAACAAATTCACCCAAATTATTATTTTAGGGGATAAATCATTTATAATACAAAATAAAAATTTCAAATAAACATTTCTTTTTTAAGCTTATTTAATCAATAATTTTTAAAGTTAAATAAGTGTATAAGTTTCCTAAGATTCTTGAGAAAATTAAAAAAAAAATTTGCAGATTGCAGATATGTCAAAAAAGAATAATTTTGTATTTTTCAGGATTTTGAAAAATTTCAGGAAAAATTTGAGTCAGTGTAAAAGATATAGAAGTTTGAAAAATAAATATGTCTTAATCTGACTCAAACTATTCCTAAAATTTTGAAAAAAATTTCAAAATTAAAATAATTACCCATAAATCTACCAAATATTTTCGAAATTTGTAGAAATATTTTGGAACGTTTTGATACCTTTTCAAGTTTTCATTCAAAATTTGTGTTTCAAAATAAAAAGTCATTAAAAATTTTCCCAGGAATCTCAAGAAAGTTTTTCATTTTCTAGAAGCCTTTCAAACTTCTTAAAATAATCTGAAATTTTTTTCAGAGTCTTCAAAAATTTACATTTTGTTTGAAATTTTGGGAATTCTTTTCAAACTTGAAATAATTTTTCAACCATTTTCGAAACTTTTAAACCTTCAAGAAAAATCTTATAAAATTCTTCGATTTTTTCAAAAATTTTTCTTGAAATTCTGAAAAATTAAAATTCTGTTTTGACAATAAATTTTCGAAATCTTTTAAATTCTTTTCAAATATTGTCTTAAAATTAATTTTTGAAAATCAAAAATCGGTTTAAATTATGCCATGAATTTTGATAAATATTTGTTATTATCTTGAAACGTTTCAAAAATTTGTTGTTTCAAATTTTTAATAAAACTTTGTAATCTTGCTAATTGAACATTTTTTCTTTAAAATCGTCCACATTCTTTTACGAAATTTTAGGAAATAAATAAAAATGTTTTAAAATATTCGTCAATTTTGCCTTAAAATTAATTTTTAAAAATAAAAAATCAGTTCTAATTGTCCCAGGAATTTTAAGACATTTTTTTTATTATCGCAAACATTTCAAAATTTTTAAGAAGCTTCAAAATTTTCATTTTTAAATATTCAAATATGTAAGTTTTTTTAAAACTTACATTTTTGAAATATTTTCCAGTTTTAAATCAATTTTGAATATTTTTGAAACTTCTAAATGTCTCTTAAATCTGATCGAATTTTTTATAAATCTTTTTAATCTTGCTTATTAAAACATTTTGCTTCAAAATCTTTCCCATTCTTTTTCAAAATTTTAGAAAATAATTTTAAATCTTTTGTAAATCTGTTCAAATTTCATATTTTTTAAAAATCATTTCTGAAACATTAAAACCTTCTAAATATCTTTGAAAATTATTTTAATTTTCCCAACATTTTTCTTAAAATTCTGAAAAGTAGAAAAAAATGCCTTCAAATCTTCCAGATTCTGGTTTGACAATTTTGGAAATCTTTTGAAATAATTTAAAGTCTTTTTAAATATTCTCTTAAAATTAATTTTTCAAAATAAAAAATAAGTTTAAATTATCCCGTGAATTTTCAAAAATATTTTTTATTTACGTGAAAACTTTCTAAATGCTTGAGAAGCTGCAACATTTTTGTTTATATATACCATTAAGCCATTTCCCTTTCGGGGTAGGCGTGACACTACCCGATTCGGGTAGTGTTTCTAGGTTGATAACTTGTAGTAAATAACTACAAGTGTGGGCTCACCACACCCACGATGTGCCAACAGCACTCAGTTTTCTCGAATGGTCACCCATCCAAGTGCTAACCGCGCCCAACGCTGCTTAACTTCAGTGATCTGACGAGAACTGGTTTTTCAGCGTGGTATGGCTGTTGGCCATATATATGTTTATAAATATTCAAAAATGTACATTTATTTTAACTTTTTAAGAATCTTTTTATAAAACTTTTTAATCTTGCTTATTGAATAAATTGGCTTCAAAATCGTTCATATTCTTTATAGAAATTTTCGGAAATAATTTAAAATGTTGCGAAATCGGTATCAATTTTCTCTTAAAATTAATTTTTTTCTGAATAAAATTTTTTTTTTTTAATTATCCCATGAATTTTTTAAAATATTTTTTATTATTGTAAAACCTTTCTAAATGCTTCAGAAGCTTCAACATTTTTATTTACGAATGTTCAAAAATGTACATTTTTTTAACTTTTAAAAAATCTTTTTAAGTTTTAAGTTAATTTTGACTCTTTTTAAAACTTCTGAATGTCTGTTAAACTTGATCCAATTTTTTTATAAAACTTTATAATCTTGCTAATTGAAAAAATTGGTTTTAAAATCGTCCATATTCTTTTTCGAAATTTTAGTAAATAATTTAAGATGTTGTGAAATCTATGTCAATTTTCTCTTTAAATTCATTTTTCTAAATAAACAATCAGTTTAAATTTTCCCAGGAATTTTAAGAAATTTATTTATTATCCTGAAACCTTTCAAAATCTTTTAGAAGCATCAACATTTTTTATTTCCAAATATTAAAAATGTACGTTTTTTTCTAACTTCTTTGGAATGTTTTCAAGTTCAAATTATTTTGAATCTTATTAAAACTTCTAAATGTCTCTTAAATTTGATAAAATTTTTTCATAAAACTTTGTAATCTCGCTAATAAAAAATGTCTCTTTTAAATCGTCCATATTATTTTTCGAAATTTTAAGAAATAATTTAAAATGTTTTCAAATGTTTATCAATTTTCTTTTCTTTTTTTTTGAAATTTTCAAAAATCTACACATTACATTTGTTATATTAAAGCCTGGGCACCTTTGTTCCATTGATTATTATTATGATTATTGAATATATTATTTAGATAAACTTGCATTTCTCATAAGCCTGAAGTTTACAGACTTTTTATTTTAAACAAGAAAAAGGAACGACACCTCCAACCAATCATGAATACGAGTTTCCGGACAATAATAGTTTCAAATTGCTTCGAGTTATTTCGAGATGGTTCGAGAAATAATCGAAAATAGCGCCATTCGCTTTTTAATAATTGGATTCCAGCTTAAATTTCTTTATTCTCACCTTCTTCTGGTTCATCGCTCGACTCCGCGTCCCAGGAATCCTTGACTTCATCCTCCTTCTCTTCCTCGGCCTTCTGTTGCTTATCTACAATTTCGACCTGGACTTCAGTCGCTTGATCTACTTTTTTCTCATCTTTCTCCTCCGTACTCGTCTGAGATTTCACCTTTGCTGGTTTTATCCTGGTACCCGGTCTAGGTTTCTTTTCCACAGGATCGGGCAACAAACCACTTGCTTTGAGATTTTCCAGCGTCATCTGTGCCCGAAGCTGTGCCTGTTTTTGCTTGGGGGTCAACAATTTTCCTTCTGCTTTCAGCCTCTCCTTTCTCTGCTTTTCCTTCAATTTCTTCTTGTCTTTCTTTTCTTGCTCAAGCTTAATTGCCAACAAACGGGCATCCTCTCGCTCTTCTTCTAGGCGAATTCTCTCCTCTTCCTCCCGCTGCAATCGCTCTTCTTCTTCCTTCGCCTGTTTCAAGGCTTCCTGCATCAACTGAATTGCCTTTTTACTAGGTCCCTTTGCTGCAAATTAAAAAAATTTATTCAAAAACTAATTCCGAGATCGATTCTAATAATACTAGCATAATTCGCGGGCTATGCAGGCGTGTAGTTTTTCGATTTTAGGGGAAAAACCATTTTTCATAAAAATAACAATTTCGAAATAATATTTATTTTTTAGGTTTATTTGCTTTTAAGGTTATATAAATATAATTTTCTTAAGATTCTTGAAAAAATTCAAAAGGACTTTTGAATGTTTCAGATATGTCAAATAAAAATGTTGACAAAGTCCATTTTTAAACAAAATAGTTGAATTTTCAAACAAAAAAGATGAGTTCTCAACGAAAAATGTAATAGTTGATATTTCAATATTAAATATTTTTCAAGAGAAAAGAATTTTCTACGAAACAGTTGAATTTTTTAACCAGAAATTATCAAGAAGATTTTCAACTAAAATGATGAACGTTCAACAAAAAAAATGACTTTTTAACAAAGTGGTTTAACTTTCAACCAAGTAGTTGAATTTTCAACCAAAAAAGTTGAATTCTCAACGAAAAATGCAATAGTTGATATTTCAATACAAAAAGATTTTAATTTTTAATCAAAAACAGTTGAATTCATAAAAAAACGAATTTTCAAAAAAATAGTTGAATTCTCAACCAAAAAGATGAATTTGTCGAAAAAATAGTTGAATTCTCAAACAAAAAGATGAATTTTTAACGAAGAATATTAATTTTCTGCCAAAAAAGACGAATATTGAATCAAATAATTACATTTTCAACCAAAAAGATGAATGACGAACAAGAATGATGAAATTTCAACAAAAACACTGACTTTTTAACAAAGTAGTTTAACTTTTCACCTAGTAGTTGAATTTTTAATCAAAAGAGATGATTTTTCATATCTATAAACTGATATTAAAACTAAAAAATACTTTAATTTTTAAATCAAAAAGAGTAAAGTTCATTCAAAAAGACGAATTTTCTACAAAACAGAAGAAAAAAACTAAAATGATGAAATTTCAACAAAAACACTGACTTTTTAACAAAGTAGTTTAACTTTCAAACAAGCAGTTGAATTTTAAATAAAAAAAGATAATTTATCAATGAACATTTTAAGAAATTGAAATAAAAAAAGAGTTGAATTCAGCCAAAAAGATGGATTTTCAACAATATAGTTGAATCCTCAACCCAAAAAGATTTTAATTTTAAACCACACTTGCAATTTTAATTTAAAAATATGGAATTTCTACAAAAACAGATGAATTTTCAAACCAAAAAGATGAATTTGGAACAAAATTATTGAAATTTTAGCCAAAACAGATTTTTTCAGTCAAGAAAGAAAAAAATTAGGCAAATTATAATTTGATAGGAAGAACCATTTTTAATATAAAATAAAAATTTCTAATAACTATTTTTTAAGTTTTTTTGTTTATTTGCTTTAAGGTTTTATAAATATAACTTTTCCTAGGAAAAATTTAAATAATTTAATTAATTTTTCAAAATAAAGAATCACTTTAAATATTCTCGGGAAACTTAAAAATTGTATATAGAAATTTTGAAAAATCTACATTTTGTTTTAAGGTTTCAGAAATCTTTTCAAATTTTAAATTGTTTGAATGTTTTGAAATCTTTTTAAATATTCGCTTAAAATAAATATTGTGAAATAAAAAATCATTGAAAATATTCCCAGAAACCTAGATTTTGTTCAAGATGTTTTGAAATCCTTTTAAGTTGAAAATTATTTTTGTATCTTTTCAAAACTTCTAAATATCTTGGAAAATTATTCCAATTTTTCCTAAAATTTAAAAATGATAAAAAAATGGACTTGAAATCTTTTAGATTTTTTTTGAAAATTTTGGAAATCTTTTGAAATGTTATATATTCTCTTAAAATTGACTTTTCAAAATAAACAATCATGTGAAATTTTCTTATGAATCTGAAGAAATTTTTTTTTATTCTCTTACATTTAAAAATTCTTGAAACGCTTTTTTTTCAAAATGTACATAAAAAAAACATTTAATTCTTTAATAGTTTTAAATTATTTTGGAATCGTTTCAAAATTTCTGAATATCTCTTATTGTTAACATATTCGAATTTTTTCAAAAATTTTGTCATCTTGCAAAATGGCAACATTTGTCTTTAAAATCTTCTGAAATTAAATTGAGATAAAATTTGAAAAATTTGAAATCTTTTGAAATCTTTTTCAATATTCTCGTAAAATTTATTTTCCAAAATAAAAAATACTTTGACAACTTTCCAGGCATTTTCAGAAAATTTGGTATTCTCTTGTAAACTTTCAAAATTCTTAGAAAGCTTATTTTTTCGAAATCTTCAAAAACATACATTAGGTTTTAAATTTTCTGAAATATTCTCAAGATATAAATTATTTTTTAACCTTTTCAAAAATTCTAAATATATTTTGAAATAATTCCAATTTTTCCTAAAATTTAAAAATCATTAAAAAAATGGACTTGAAATCTTTTAGATTTTTTTTTGTTGAAAATTTTGGAAATCTTTTGAAATGTTACATATTGTCTTAAAATTGATTTTTCAAAATAAACAATCATGTAAAATTTTCTTATGAATCTGAAGAAATTTTTGTTTATTCTCTTACATTTCAAAATTTTTAAAAAGCTTCTTTTTCAAAATCTGCAAAAATCTACATAAAAAAACCATTTAATTTTGTACAAGTTTTAAATTACTTTGGAATCGTTAAAAAATTTCTAAATATCTCTTATTGTTAACATATTCGATTTTTTTCAAAAATTTTGTCATCTTGTAAAATGGCAACATTTGTCTTTAAAATTTTCTGAAATTAAATTGAGATAAAGCTTGAAAAATTTGAAATGTTTTGAAATCTTTTTCAATATTCTCGTAAAATTAATTTTCCAAAATAAAAAATACTTTGACAACTTTCCAGGCATTTTCAGAAAATTTGGTATTCTCTTGAAACCTTTCAAAATGCTCAGAAAGCTTATTTTTTTCGAAATCTTCAAAAAATATACATTATGTATTAAATTTTCTGAAATCTTCTCAAGATATAAATTATTTTTTAACCTTTTCAAAAATTCTAAATATATTTTGAAATAATTCCAAGTTTTCCTAAAACTTTTTAAAATTCTGCAAAATAAAAAAAATTCTTTACAATCTTGCAGATTCTTTTTTGACATATTTAGAAATCTTTAAAACTTAAAATTAATCTTTAAAATAAAACCTAAATCATTTAAAATTTCCCCAAAAATCTACAACAATCGGTACCTGTAATTTTGTTATTGTCGGCACCGAATTTTTTTTGCCGGTATAATTATTAAAATATTATCTTTTATCAATAATGTTTAGAAGCATTTAGAAATAAATTTTATCATGAAATGAAATTACTTATTTGGAATTTTTCATTTACAAAATTGATAAGTACAGAAAATCGTAATCTATTTTAATAAATAAACAGAAAAGAGCCAGTAATTTGACTTGCCTTTATCCTTTGGATCTTCCTTAGCGCCCTTCTTTTTCTTCAAGCCACCTTCACCTTCTTCAGCATCATCTTCTGGGATTTTATCCGCAGCCTTTTCTGCTGCCTTTTCTACCTTCGCTTCGTTGTCAGGTTTTTCGGTCTTAGGCTCGTCTACTTTTTTAACCGCCTCCTAGAATTAAGAAAATTAATAAAAATTTTAACTTGTAAACTATTTAAGAAACCAGGGTGGCGATTCGGTGGACGATTTCAAATAACGTTCATTCTAAACCTCCTTTAACACAACATTTATGATGAACATTTAACTGGAATACTTGAATTTTCAACCAAAAAGATGAATTTTCAAACAATGAAATTAATTTTCGAACTAAAAGATTAATTTTCTACAAAAAAATACAATTTTTCAACAAAATACATGCATTTTTAACGAAATACTTGAATTTTCGATTAAAGAAGGCAAATATTCAACCAAATAGTTGAATTTTGAATTAAAAAAAAAATAATTTTCAACAGAAAATGGAATAGTTACATTTTTAGTTTAAAAAATTAATTTCCACCTAACTGATGAATTTTCAATTCAATTATGAATCTTCAACTGAAATAGTTGAATTTTCAACACAAAAAAATTAATATTTACTAAAAAAGATAAATTGTCCATCAAAACTGAAATAATTAAGTTTAAAAAACCAATGTTCAACCAGAAAAGACGAATTTTCAACTAAAAAAGATAATTTTCAACAAAATAGTTAAATTTTAAGCAAAAAATTCCTTTTCATCCAAATAAAAAACAAGTTTTCAATCAAATAGTTCATTTAAAAAAAAATGAATTTTTATTTAAAATAATGAAACTTCAACCAAAAAAATTAATTTTTAACAAAAGAGTTCAACCAAGTCATTTTATTTCCAACCTAAAACACGAACTTTCAACTAAAATGATGAATATTTAACTGGAATACTTGAATTTTCAACCAAGATATGAATTTTTAAACAATAAGATTAATTTTCGAACAAAAAGATTAATTTTCCACACAAAAATATAGTTTTTCAACAAAATACCTGAATTTTGAAGAAAATAATTGATTTTTCAATTAAAGAAGACAAATATTCAACAAAATAGTTCAATTTTGAACTAAAAAAAAAAGAATTTTCAACAGAAAATGGAATAATTACATTTTTAGTTTAAAAAATTAATTTCCACCTAACTGATGAATTTTCAATTAAATTATGAATCTTCAACTGGAATAGTTAAATTTTCAACAACAAAATTAATTTTTGCAAAAAAAGATAAATTGTCCATCCAAACTGAAATAATTAAGTTTAAAGTTTAAAAAACCAATGTTCAACCAAAAAAGACGAATTTTCAACTAAAAAAGATAATTTTTCAACCAAAAATTGAAAAATTAAATTTTTAGTCAAAAAATGAATGTTCAACCAAAGAGATTAATTTTTAACCAAAATTATGGAATATTCAACTGAAATAATATTTACATTTTCAGTAAAAAAAAAAATTCGACCAAAAAAGAAACAACTTTTCAACAAAATAGTTCAATTTTAGGCAAAAAATTCCTTTTCATCCAAATAAAAAACAAGTTTTC
>CAKNYM010049973.1:0-18893 GCA_932195095.1 Andricus curvator | reverse complement strand
ATTTTAGGCAAAAAATTCCTTTTCATCCAAATAAAAAACAAGTTTTCGATCAAATAGTTCATTTTTCAACCAACAAAAAATGAATTTTTATTTAAAATAATGAAACTTCAACCCAAAAAATTAATTTTTAACAAAATAGTTCAACTTTCAACCAAGTAAGTTTATTTCCAACCTAAAAGACGAACTTTCAACTAAAATGATGAATATTTAAGTGGAATACTTGAATTTTCAACCATAATATGAATTTTTAAACAATCAGATTAATTTTCGAACAAAAAGATTAATTTTCTGCAAAAAAATATCAATTTTTCAACAAAATACCTAAATTATTAACGAAATACTTGAATTTTCAATTAAAGAAGACGAATATTCAACCAAATAGTTGAATTTTTAACTAAAAAAAAAAAGAATTTTCAACAGAAAATGGAATAGTTACATATTTAGTTTAAAAAATTAATTTTCAACCTGATGAATTTTCAACTAAAATGACGAATCTTCAACTGAAATAGTTGAATTTTCAACAACAAAAAAATTGATTTATACTAAAAAAGATGAATTGTCAACCAAAACTGAAATAATTAAGTTTTAAGTTAAAAAAATCAATGTTCAACCAAAAAGAATGAATTTTCGACTAAAAAAAGTAATTTTTCAACTAAAAATTGAATAATTACTTTTTTTAGTCAAAAAATGAATGTTCAACCAAAGAGATCAAATTTTAACTTAAATTATGAAATATTCAACTGGAATAACAGTTACATTTTCAGTTACAACATAATATAATTTTCAACCAAAAAAGAAACAAATTTTCAACAAAATAATTAAATTTTCGGTAAAAAAATTCCTTTTCATCCAAAGAAAAAACAAGTTTTCAATTAAATACCAAGCAGTTTTATTTCCAGCCTGAAAGCTGAATTTTCTACTAAAATGATCATTATTTAACTGGAATACTTGAATCTTTAACCAAAAAGAAGAATTTTTAAACATGAAGATTAACTTTCAAATAAAAACGTCATTTTCTAAAAAAATATAAATTTTTTAACGAAATACGTGAATTTTCAACGAAATAGTTGAATTTTCAATTAAAAAGACAAATATTCAACCAAATAGTGGAATTTTGAACTAAAAAAAAAAGAGTTTTCAACAGAAAATGGAATAGTTAAATTTTTAGTTTAAAAAAATTAACTTTCAACCTTATGAATTTTCAACTAAAATAATGAATCTTCAACTGAAATAGTTGAATTTTCAACAACAAAATTGATTTTTACTAAAAAAGATAAATTGTCAACCAAAACTGAAAAAATTAAGTTTTAAGTTTAAAAAATCAATGTTCAACCAAAAAGGACGAATTTTCAACTAAAAAAGGTAATTTTTCAACTAAAAATTGAATAATTAAATTTTTAGTCAAAAAAGGAATGTTCAACCAAAGAGATGAAATTTTAACTAAAATTATGAAATAATCAACTGGAATAATAGTTACATTTTCAGTTTAAAAATAATATAATTTTCAACCAAAAAAGAAACAAATTTTCAAACAAATAGTTAAATTGTCGGTACAAAAAATTCCTTTTCATCTAAAGAAAAAACAAGTTTTCAATAAAATACCAAGTAGTTTTATTTCCAACCTGAAAGATGAATTTTCAACTAAAATGATAAGTATTTAACTGGAATACTTGAATTTTTACCCAAAAAGAAGAATTTTTAAACATGAAGATTAACTTTAAAAGAAAAAGATCATTTTCTACAACAACAACAAAATATTTTTTAACAAAATACGTGATTTTTCAACGAAATAGTTGAATTTTCAATTAAAAAAAGACACATTTTCAGCCAAATTGTTGAATTTTGAACTAGAAAAGATAAATTTTCAACCAAAAATGTAACAGTTAAATTTTCAGTTGGAGAAATTGTGAAATCTTTTGTATCCAATTGAAATCATTGAAATATTTGAAATCTTTGTGAAATCTTTTGAAGTTTTTTAAAATTTTGGTAAAATCTTTGAAATCTTTGTAAAATTTTTTGAAATATTTATGAAAACTTTGAAATCATTGTGAAATCTTTCTTTAATCTTCGTTTGTGAAATCTTTTGTGTTCGTTTGAGATAATTGAATTGTTTTGAAATCTTCTCAAAGTTATTGAAAACTTTTGAAATTGTTTAAAATCTTTAAAATCTGGTGTAATGTACCCTTTTTGAAATCTGTCAAATTTTTGAAATCTTTTGAAATCCTTATGAATTCTTTGTGAAATCTTTTGAAATCTTCTAGAACATTTTGAAGTCGTTTAAAATCTTTGAAATGTTTTAAAATCTTTAACATCTAGTATACTGTACTCTTTTTCAAATCTTTAAAATCCTTTAAATGTTTTAAAATCTTTGTGAAATTGTTGTGAAATCTTTTAAATCTAGTGTTCACACTCTTTTTAAGTCTTTGAAATACGTGAAATCCCTCTGAAATGTTCAAAATCCTTTTAAATATTATAAAAGCTTTGAAATATATTGAAATATTTTAAAATCTTTTGAATTATTTTGTAACCTTTTGAAATCTGATGTACACTCAAAAACCGAGTGGTCAACCCCTCGAAAACCGTCTTCCAAACGAGATGTTTCTTTCATAAGAGACTAAAAGATTTAAATTACTCTTTACATTTCAATAAAATAACTGTTTTAAAAGCAACAAAAAATCAAATTCAAGATTCTCGTGAAAAATTAAAGGAGATTTCCAAGTTTTTAAATTAAATTCCCGGTCATTTCCCAATTTTTCCTTGGTCAATAAAATTCCCGGTCATTTACCGGTCATGTCGCCACCCTGGAAACATTTTAGGCTTTTTTTTTGTACGTACGGCTTTCTTCTGGGCAAGTTTCTTTTGCTTTTCCCTCTCCTTCTTTTCCTTCTTTTTCTGAGCAGCGGATTTCACAGTACTACCTTCTTGATCGTCTTCATCCTTAGCTTCATCCTTTTCTACTTTCTTTTCCTTTTCTTTACCCTTTCCTTTCTTTTTGTCATCCTCCTCTGCTTTTGGAACCTCCGGGACGTCCTTCTTTTGTCCAGCATATTCCAATTCTAGTTCAGCCAGGACTTTATCAATATCCTCGTCACTGTCATTACGTTTTTTCTTTCCTGAAAATTAAAAATCGTTAAAGACTTTACAGCACAAAATGTTCTTGAAACAGGGGAAATAGAGTGATTTTCAAGAAAATAGGGAAATAAATGGTTCAAAGTAAAATTATTGTAGGTACCCTCAGGCCTCACAGTCCCTATGAAATAAAATATAGGGATCAAAGGGTACTTGTTTCGCTCTCAAAGGGTAACAAATTCAGGATAAATTCATAGGACTTTGAAAAAATTCAATTTTAATTCAAAAGAATTCAAATGTATTGGAAACATTTTTTTAATCGAAAAAATTCTATTAATTTTCGTAAAATTGGGATGAGTTTAGAGGAATTTAAGGTAAACGAGAAGAATTCGATGAAATTCATACAAATTCAAGGAGAATTAGAAAAAAAATCAAATGAATAGGAAACAATTTAAAAATATGAAAAATCTTCATTGAATTCAGTAACTTTGAAATGAGCTCAGAAAAATTTTAGCGTATTCAAAAGAATTCGATGAAATGTCTAAGAATTCAAGGTGAGGTTAAAAGGCTTCAGGGTCAATTAAATAAAAACTTTTTAAAATTCAAAAAAGTCTATTGAATTAAGTAGAAGTGCGTAAATTTATAAGAACTCAAGTGAATTAAAAAAATTCAAGTGAATTGAGAAAATACAAGAGAATTCCAAAGAATTTAAAAGAATGCAGGGTAAATTAATAAGAATTCAGGGTGAATTCCAAAAATTAATTTGAAATCTCTTAAAATCTTTACAACTCTACTATATTCTAACCAAGGAAGTGACTAATGACTACAAAACAATTCAAGTTGAATTCAAGTGAATTGGAAAACAAATTTTAAATCGAAAAAATTCTATTGATTTCAATAAAACTTGAGTTAATTTAGAGGAATTTGAGGGAAACTAGAAGAATTCGACGAAATTCATAAAAAATCAAACTGAAATTAAAAAACAATCAAGTTAGTTCAAAACAATTAAAAAATACGAAAAAATTAATTGAATCCACTGTATTGAGTAAAATTGTGTGAATTTAGAAGGATTCAAAATGATTTCAAAGAATTCAGGATAAATTAATAAGAATTCAGGGCGAATTCCAAATGATTTGCAAAAAACATTTGAAAATCTCTTGAAATCATTGAATTCCTCGGAAATCTTATAGAATCCCTTGCAATCTTTTAAAATATTCTATGACCTTACAGGTCCTGTAAAATCCTTCTATATCACCCGAAAGTCTAGGAAATTCTTTAAAACCGCATGCAAATTTTTTTAAATACCTTAAAATTATGAAAACCCTTGGAAATCCCTTCAAATTGTTTAAATCTCTTGAAAATGCCTTAAAATCTTTTCAAATACTCTAAAATATTTTAAAATCTTTGAAAACCCTTCAAGCTATTGAAATAAATAAAAAAAGTTCTGGGAATCTTTTTAAACTTCCTAAAATATTTCATATCCTTTGATATCTTTGGAAATCCCTTGAAACTTTTTAAAGGTCTTGAAAATATCTGGGAATCTTTACAATACCCTCAAATATTTCAAATCCTTTGAAATCCCATTAAATTACTGAAATTCATTAAAAATTTCTTTGTAATCTTTTTAAATAATCTAAAATATTTAAAACCCTTTAAAATATTTTGAATTTTTTTACAGATCTTGAAAATTACAAGGAATTAAAAAAGGTTTCAAAATATTTCAAATCCTTTGATCATTTTGTCAATTAATCCTCAGGATACATTAAACAAAAACTTTAAAAAATTCAAAAAAAATCCACTGAATTAAGTAAAATGGAGTAAATTTAGAAGAATTCAAGTAAATTTAAAAAATTAAAAAGAATTCCAAAGAATTAAAAGAATTCAGGATAAATTAATAAGAATTCGGGGTGAATTCCAAAAAATAATTTCAAATCTCTTTGAATCTCAGAAGCCCTACGAAATACCTCACTTCTCTTGAATAAATTCTTAAAATCCACTAAAATATTATATTAAATCCCGAGAAATTCTATGAAATCTGGCGATATTTCCTGAAATTCAAAAAAGTCTTTATCCTAAAATATTTCAACCGCCTTGAAATCCCTTCAAATTAATTAAATTAATAAAAAATTCCTTAGAATCTTTGAAAATTCTCAAAATATTTCAAATTAAAAGCTCCTGAAAATCCCTTAAAAGTTTTAAAAATACCCTAAATTTTTTAAAAATCCTTGACATTATTAAAATTTACAAGTCGAAATATATTACATTTTAAACAAAATAGCTGAATTTTCAATTAAAAGAGATGAATTTTAAACCCAAAAAGACGAATTTTCAACAAAAGAAATTGAGTTTTCAACCTAGAAAGTGGAATTTATTAAAAAACATTTTACTTTTAAGCCCGAAAAGATGAATTTTCAACAAAAAAGTTAACTTTTATCCAAAAAGATGAATTTTCAACCAAATAGTTTAACTGTTAAACAATTGGTTGAATTTTCAACCTAAAAAGATAAATTTTCAACGAAAAATGTAATAGTTTATATTTAAACAAAAAGAAAACTAATTCTCAACAAAATAGTTGAGTTTTCAACCTAAAAAGTCGACTGTATTCAAAAACATTTGGCTTTTAAACCCGAAAATATGAATTTTCAACAAAAAATGTAATGGTTTATATTGAAACAAAAAGGAAACGAATTTTCAACAATATGGTTCAGTTTTCAACCTAAAAAGTCAAATGTATTAGAAAAAATTTGAGTTTTAAACTCGAAAAGATGAATTTTCAAAAACAAAATTAATTTTGAAACAAGAAAGATGAATTTTCAACCAAACAGTTGGATTTACAACCAAATAGTTTTAACACGCTTTCAACCTAAAAAGGTGGACATTCCAACCAAAAAGACGAATTTTCAATCGAGAAAGATTTTTCAAACAAATAGTTGAATATTCCACACAAAAAGTTGAATTTTCAACCAAGAACATTCATTTTCTACCAAAAAAGACGAATTTTTCACAAAATACATGAACTTTCAACGAAATAGTTAAATTAAAAAAGATCAATTTTGGACGAAAAATGGAATAATTTAGTTTTCAGTTCAAAACATTAATTCTAAAAAGAAAATTAACAAAATGTGTAGTTAAACTTTCAACCAAGAAAGATGAATTTTCATCCAAACAGTTGCATTTACAACCAAATAGTTTTAATTTCCAAGTAAAAGAGATGGCTTTTTTTACAAAAAAGTGGAATTTTTAACTAAATAGTTGAACTTTCGACCTTCAAAGATGAAAATTCTAACCAAAAAGACCAATTTTCAACCGACAACGATTTTTCAGGCAAAAATAAAAAAAACGAGCGTATGAATTTCAATAAAAAAGGCTATTTTCAAACAAATAATGGAATTATCAACACTATAAGATGAATTCTCAACCAAGAAGATAAATTTTCTACAAAAAAAAAACAAATTTCGAAAAAAATACATGAATTTTCAGCGAAATAGATAAATTTTTAACTAGTAAGATCAATTTTGGACGATAAATGGAATAATTTTATTTTCAGTTAAAAAAAAGTAATTCTCAACCAAAAAAATAAACAAATTTTCAACAAAATAGTTTAATTCCCAACCAATCAGATTAATCTTCCACCACAGAAATTAATTTTTGCGAAAGTTATTGAACCAAGAAGAATAATCTTCAACCCAAAAAGATGAACTTTCGACCAAGAAGATTAATTTTTCACGAAAAAAGACGAATTTTCCACCAAATAGTTGAATTTTCAACACAAAATGATGAATTTTCAACCAAAAGGATTAACTTTCTACCCAAAAAAGACAAATTTCTAACAAAATACATGAGTTTTCAGCGAAATAGTTAAATTTTCAACTAGTAAAATCAATTTTTGACAATAAATGGAATAATTATCTTTTCAGTTAAAAAAAAAAAAGTAATTCTCAACCAAAAAAATAAACAAATTTTCAAAAAAATAGTTAAATTCCCAACCAATCAGATTAATCTTCCACCACAGAAATTAATTTTTGCCAAAGTTATTGAACCCAGAAGAATAATTTTCAACCCAAAAAGATGAACTTTCAACCAAGAAGATTAATTTTTTACGAAAAAATACGAATTTCCACCAAATAGTTGAAGTTTCAACACAAAATGATGAATTTTTTAACCAAAAGGATTAACTTTCTACCCAAAAAAGACAAATTTCTAACAAAATGCATGAACTTTAAACGAAATAGTGGAATTTCCAACCAAAAAAGATCAATTTTGAACGAAAAGTGGAATAATTTCAATTTCATTAAAAAAAAATTGATTTAAGCAACACAACAAACTAATTTCAAACAAAACAGTTACATTTTCAACCAATCAGACGAATAACCAACAACAGACATGAATTTTTGAGAAAGTAACTGAACCAAGAAGATTAATTTTCAACACGAAAAGACAAATATTCAACAAAAGAGTTAAGTTTTCAACCTAAAAAGTCGAATGTATTAGAAAACATTCGACTTTTAAACCCAAAAAATTGAATTTTCAAAAAGAGTTTATTTTTCAACAAAGAAAAATGAATTTTCTAACAAATAGTTGAAGACTTCAACTATAAAAGGTCAATTTTTAATCGAAAATGTAATAGTTCAATTTTCAGTTTAAAAATAATTTTCAATCAAACAGTTAAATTTTCTACAAAACAGGAATAATCTTAAACAAAATAGTAGAATTCTGAACCAAAACAGATTAATTATCAACCAAAGATTCCATTTTTAACAAAAAAGATGAAATTTTCACCAAAAGAGATGAATTTTCAAATCAAAAAGACGAATTTTCAACAAAATAATTGCATTTTTAATCGAACAGATAAATTTTCAACAATGAACAGTTCTTTTTTACCAAAAAAACTAATTTCTATAAAATACTGGAATTTCCAACCAAATATGTAGTTGAATTTTTAACTAAAAAAGCTCAATTTTGAGTCAGGAATGAAATAATTTAATTTTCAGTTTAAAACATTAATTATTAACAAAAAAATGAATTTTCAACAGAATAGTTAAATTTTCAACCAATCGGATGAATCTTCAACCAAGAAGATTGATTTGCAACAACAAAAAAAGCATTTTCATACAAATAGTTCAATTTTCATCCAAAGAGATGAATTTTCAACCAAAAATTAAGTTTTTACAAAGTACATCAACTTTCAACAATAAAATATTAGGACTTTTTAACAAAATTCATGAATTTTCAACAAAATAATTAAATTTCCAACCAAAAGAGTTGGATTCTGGACGAAAAATATAATAGCAGACTTCTAAATGAAAAAAAAAAATCATCATAAAAGATGATTTTTCTACAAAATGATGAAATTTCAATCCAAAAAGACGAATTTTGTTTCCAAAATGACGAAAGAATGAACTTTCAACAACAAAAAATATTACTTTTCTATCAAAGAGATGAATTTTCAACCAAGAAGATTAATTTTCTACCAAAAAAAGATGAATTTTCAACAAATTGCATGTATTTTCAACCAAATAGTTGAATTTCCAAGTAAAGAAGATCAATTTTTGATCAAAAATGGAATTCTTAAATTTTTAGATTAAAAAAATTAATTTTCAACATAAAAAAACTCATTCTCAACAAAACAGTTAAATTTGGTACCAAGCAGAAATAATTGTCAACAAAATAGTAGAATCCTCAACCAGAACTTTTTTTTTTTGTGAAAACCAGATTAAATTTTTGGCAAAAGAGATGAATTTCCAAACTAAAAATATGAATTTTGAACAAAATAATTGCATTTTCAACCAAAAAATATTTTCAGACACAAATTTCAACCAAATTCTTGAATTTTCAAGCCAAAAAGAGGAATTTTCCACAAATCAGTTGAATTTTGAACCCTTAAATATAAATTACCAACAAGAAAATTAGTTTTCAACCAAATAGTTCAGTTTTCAATCCAAACAGTTGAATTTTCAACAAAATTGACATTTTCAAATAAAATATATGAGTTTTTAACTAAGAAGAAATATTTTCTATCAAAAAGATGAATTTCTAACAAAATGCATGAATTTTTAAGCTAATAGTTGAATTTTAAATTAAAAAGGATCAATTTTAAACCAAAAATGAAATAATTTAATTCTCAGTTTAAAAAATTTATTTTTAATGAAAAGTTAAACGAGTTTTCAAAAAAAAATATTTAAATTTTATAACCAATCCAATAAATCTTCAAACAAAAAAATAAATACATTTTTGAGAAAGTAGTTGAACCTAGAAATTTCATTTCGAACCAAAAAAAGTTTCAAAAACATAGTTAAATTTTCAACCAAAGAGATGGACTCTGGACCAAAAATATGATGGTAAACTTTTATATTTAAGAGAATTAACTTTCAATAAAAAATAATGATTTTTCTACCAAAATATAATTTTCAATCCAAAAAGATATTCAACAAAACAGAAGGATTTTCAACCATTTTTTGGATGAAAATCCTTGTGTGTTGTTGAACTTTTTGGCTATTTTATGTTGGCAATTAATTTTAACTAAAAATGTAATAATTCCATTTTTGATCGAAAACTGATCTTCTTGAGAGTTCTTAACAAACTGGTTGAATTGACGACAAAATATTTAAATTTTCAACAAAATAATTAAATTTTCAACCAAAAGAGATAAATTCTGAATCAAAAAAATTATAGTATACTTTTTAATTAAAAAGAATTAGTTATCAACCAAAAAAACATTGTTAACAAAAGATTAATTTTCATTCCAAAGGACAAATGTTCAACAAAACAGTTGAATTTTCAACAAGATAATTGAAAAAAAAAATTTAACCAAGTTATAAATTCTCAACAAAAAATTAAGTTTCAAATAGAAATAGTTGGATTTTCTTATTGGGTTCTATGAATAAATTCGCATTTAAGCGAAAAAAAGAGGAAAAGGGCAAATTTCTGAAAAAAGGTAAAAGAATGTGAAGTCAGCTGTTAATTCCCTAGAAAATAAAATAAAATAAAATTTATAATACCTTTTTTGCCTTTCTTCGCATCTTGTGCCGGTTGTGGTTTCACATTTTTGCTTCGGTCAACACTCGTTGTTTTTTCAGATTCATTTTCACTTTCATAGGGTGGTTCCTCGTCATTTTCATCATCATCATCTCCTTCAACATCGAGAAGAGCGAAACCTCCTCTCGCAGCTGGAACTAATAAAAAATAATTAATATCCTCTAATTCAAATGCTTCTCTAAAAAACTTCAGCAGAATTACAATTGTTATTTGACATGAGAAAAAGTAACTTTATTGTCAAATATCAATCAAAAGTTGTATTTTTGAAACAGGTGAAAAACGACCATTTTTCAATATTTTCATTGCATTATTTAAATTAAAAGAATTATTTTTGAAAACCAAAGCGTACTCAAAAAGATAAATTTTGAACAAAAAATGTAAGAATTACATTTACAGTTAAAATAATTAATTTTTAAGCAAGAAAGAGGGAATTTTCCACAAAATAGTTAAATTTTCAACCAAATTGATGAATATTCGATATGAGAATGAATTCGCAATAAATGTGTTATGGCTGATATTTCCACCAAAAAAATGTTTTAATTTTCAATCAAAAATAGTTACATTAAACCAAAAATACGGATTTTTGACAAAAAAGTTGAATTTACGACACAAAAATATGCATTTTCTACCAAAATAATTAAATTTTCAACTCAAAAAGACAAGAAGTGAATTTTCAACCTTAATAGATCAATTTTCTAACAAAATTAAAAAAAAAATAGTCAAATTTTTAAGTAAAAAAATTAATTTTTGACTTAAATAATGAATCTTTCACCAAAAAACATTAATTTTTAAAACAGAAAAATGTTCAACAAAATAAATGAATTTTCAACCAAGAAGATTAAATAATTCTATCAAAAAATGTAAATTTTTGACGAAAAATGAAATAGTTAAATTTTCAGTTAAAAAAATTAATTTTCAATAAAATAAAACTAATTCTCCATCAAAGAAATAAATTTTCAACGAGAAAGATTAATTTTTAACAAAATACATGAATTTTCATCCAAATTTCGCATTTTTTAAGGAATTTTCAACCAAAAAGGTGAATTAGTCTCCAAAATGATTAATATTCTACGAAAAAAAGACAAGGTTTCAACAAAATACAGAAATTTTCAACCAAATAGATGAATTTTCTAGTGAAGAATATAAATGTTAAACCAAACACGGAATATTTCAACTTTCAGTTAAAAAAATTAATTTTTACCAAAAAACAACAAAAAATTTTCAACAAAATAGTTAAAATTTAAAGCAAATTAATTAATTTTTAACTAAAATAATGAATCTTCATCCAAAAAATAGAATTTTCAACCCACAAGATGAATATTAATTTTCAATCAAGAAAAAAACTAATTTTCAATCAAAGAAATGAATTTTCAACCAAAAAGATGAATTAGTCACCAAGAAGATTAATATTCTACCACAAAAGAAAAAGTTTCAACAAAATACCGACATTTTTTAGTGAAAAAGTTTAAACGTTACAAGAAACAGAATAGTCAGATTTTCAGTTAAAAATTTAATTTTTAATAAAAAACCTAATTTTCAATCAAAGAAATGAATTTTCAACCAAAAAGATTAATTTTTAATAAAATACGCCAATTTTCAACAAAATTTCGAATATTTTTTAAGGAATTTTCAACCTAAGAGTTAAATTTTCAACCAAAGAAATGAATTTTCAACCAAAAAGGTAAATTAGTTACTAAGAAGATTAATAATCTACCACAAAATAGAAAGTTTCAATAAAATGCAGAAATGTACAACTAAATAGCTGAATTTTCAAATAAAGAATATAAATGTTAAACCAAACATTGAATATTTCAATTTTCAGTTTAAAAAATTAATTTTTACCAAAAAAAAAACGAATTTTCAACGAAATAGTTAAATTTTTAAGCAAATTAATTAATTTTTAACTAAAATAATGAATTTTAATAAAATAAATAAATTTTTAACCCAATAGTTGAATTTTCAACCCAAAAAATGAATTTTTTACCAGTAAAAGACAAATTTTCAAAAAAATAGTTCAATTTTCAATCAAAGAAATGAATTCTCAACCAAAAAGGTGAATTAGTCACAAAGAAGATTAATATTCTACCACAAAAGAAAAAGTTTCAACAAACATTTTTAACTGAAAAAGATCAATGTTAAACCAAACATAGAATAGTTAAATTTTCATTTAAAAAAATTAATTTTGAATGAAAAAACTAATTTTCAATCAAAGAAATGAATTTTTAACCAAAAAGATTAATTTTTAACAAAATACATGCATTTTTAACCAATTTTTGAATATTTTTAAAGGAATTTTCAAACTAATAGTTAAATTTTCAACCAAAGAAATGAATTTTCAACCAAAAAGGTGAATTAGCCACCAAGAAGATTAATAATCTACCATAAAAGACAAAGTTTCAATAAAATACAGAAATATTCAACTAAATAGCTGAATTTTCAAATAAAGAATATAAATGTTAAACGAAACATTGAATATTACAATTTTCAGTTAAAAAATTTAATTTTTACCAAAAAAAAAGAAAAAAACGAATTTTCAACAAAATAGTTAAATTTTTAAGCAAATTAATTAATTGTTAACTAAAATAATGAATCTTAATCAAAAAAAATGAATTTTTAACGCAATAGTTGAATTTTCAACCCAAAAGATGATTTTTTTCCAGAAAAAGACAAATTTTCAACAAAATAGTTCAATTTTCCATCAAAGAAATGAATTTTCAACCAAAAAGGTGAATTAGTCACAAAGAAGATTACTATTCTCCCACAAAAGAAATAGTTTCAACAAAATACATACATTTTTAACTGCAGAAGATAAATGTTAAACCAAACATAGAATAGTTGAATTTTCAGTTTAAAAAATTAATTTTGAATAAAAAAACTAATTTTCATTTGAAGAAATTAAGTTTCAAACAAAAAGATTAATTTTTAATAAAATACACGAATTTTCAACAAAATTTCGAAATTTTTAAAGGAATTTTCAACCTAATAGGTAAATTTTCAACCAAAGAAATGAATTTTCAACAAAATACAAAATTTCAATAAAATGCAGAAATTTACAACTAAATAGCTGAATTGTCAAATAAAGAATATAAATGTTAAACCACACATTGAATATTTCAATTTTCAGTTTCAAAAATTAATTTTTACCGGAGAAAACGAATTTTTAACCAAATAGTTAAATTTTTAAGCAAATTAATTAATTTTTAACTAAAATAATGAATCTTAATCCAAAAAAGGAATTTTTAACCAAATAGTTGATTTTTCAACCCAAAAGATGAATTTTTTACCAGAAAAAGACAAATTCTCAACAAAATACATACATTTTTAACTGAAGAAGATAAATGTTAAATCAAACATGGAATAGTTAAATTTTCAGTTGAAAAATTGAATTTTTAATTAAAAAAACTGATTTTTAATCAAAGAAATGAATTTTAAACCAAAAAGATTAATTTTTAACAAAATACACGAATTTTCAACCAATTTTTGAATATTTTCAAAGGAATTTTCAACCAAAGAAATGAATTTTCAACCAAAAAGGTGAATTAGTTACTAAGAAGATTAATAATCTACCACAAAATAGAAAGTTTCAATCAAATGCAGAAATGTACAACTAAATAGCTGAATTTTCAAACAAAGAATGTAAATGTTAAACCAAACATTCAATATTTCAATTTTCAGTTAAAAAAATTAATTTTTACACAAAAAAAATGAATTTTTAACCAAGTAGTTCAATTTTCAACCCAAAAGATGAATTTTTTACCAGAAAAAGACAAATTTTCAACAAAATAGTTCAATTTTCAATCAAATAAATGAATTTTCAACCAAAAAGGTGAATTAGCTGCCAAGAAGATTAATAATCTACCACAAAAGACAAAGTTTCAATAAAATACAGAAATATTCAACTAAATAGCTGAATTTTTAACTAAAGATAAATGTTAAACCAAACATGGAATAGTAAAGTTTTCAGTTGAAAAAATTCATTTTTACCAACAAAAAAATGTCAACAAAATACTTAATTTTTTAAGCAAATAAATTAACTTTTAACTAAAATAATGAATCATTAACAAAAAAAATGAACTTCTAACCTATGAGTTGAATTTTCAACCCAAAAAATGAATTTTCTACCAGAAAAAGACAAATTTTCAACAAAACAGATGAATTTTCAACAAAATAATTGAATTTTGAAACAAACAGATGAATTTTCAACCAAGAGAAAAGATTAAATGTATATCAAAAAAGATTAAGTTTCAAACAAAAAGATGAATCAGTCACCAAAAATAATATTAATATTCTACCACAAAAGACAAAGTTTCAACAAAATACATCATTTTTAAATTGAAGAAGCTCAATGTTAAACCAAACATGGAATAGTTAAATTTTCAGTTAAAAAAAATTAATTTTTACTACAAAAAAAAACAATTTTCAACAAAATAGTTACCTTTTTAGGCAAATAAATTAATTTTTAACTAAAAAAATGAATCTTTAACAAACAAATGAATTTTTAATCCAATAGTTGAATTTTCTACCAGAAAAGACAAATTTCCAGCAAAATAGATGAATTTTCAATAAAAAAAATTATTTTAAACCATAAAAGGCGAATTAATCACAAAGAAGATTAATATTCTACAACAAAAGACAAACTTTCAACAAAATACATCATTTTTAAATTGAAGATGATAAATCTTAAACCAAACATGGAATAGTTAAATTTTGAGTTTAAACAAATTAATTTTTACTAAAAAAAAAACAATTTTCAGCATAATGGTTAAATTCTTAAACAAATAAATTAATTTTTAACTAAAATAATGAATTTTAACAAACAAAAATGAATTTTTAACCCAAAAGTTGAATTATCAACTCAAAAACAAGTACTTCAATCTACATACCTTTATTTCCTTTCGCAGGTTTGGCTTTTTCAGCCGTAAAATCATCTTCAGACTCAGAAGCTTTCCTCCCCTTATTTTTTCCTTTCGCCTTTCCTTTCTTCTCCTCCACTTCCTCATCAGAATCAACCTTCTTTCCTTTCTTTCCTTTACTTTTTCCCTTTACGGATTCTTCCTCATCCTCAGAAGCCTCAGAATCCAAATTCTTTTTCCCCTTTTTCGATTTTCCTTTCGGTTTCTTTGCATCGAAATCAGAATCATCAGATTCCACTTGCTTCTTTCCCTTTTTGTTCTTCTTTCCCTTCTGCTTTTGATCCTCCTCTTCTTCATCTTCAGTACCATCATGACCTTTCTTTCCCTTTTTATTTTTCTTTGCCTTCTGTCTTGGCTCCTCATCTTCATCTTCAGTGTCTTCTTGATTTTTCTTTCCCTTCTTTCGATTTTTCTGCTTGGCTTTCGAGGTTTCAGCCTCGGAATCTGAACCTCCTTCTACGTTTGGAGCCGAGGAACCTTTCCTTCCTTTCGGTTTCACTACTGAATCCATTTCATCGTCTGAATCTTCGGCTGCTTTTTTAGACTTCTTATCCTTTTTCGCAGGTGTTTTATCCACTTTCAAATCGCCCATTTCTTCCGTTATTTCGTCAATATCGTCGCCCTTTTTCTTCTTTTTGTCCTTTGCTTTCGATTTTGACTTTGCTGACTCATTATTGACTTGTTCCTCGATTTCGAAGTCGCTGTCACTGCAATTTTTACATTTTTTATTATTACAGGCCTCACAGTCCCTATGGGATTAAATATAGGGACCAAAGGGCACTTTTTGTCACGCTCATAGGGTACTTTTATCGCACTCAAAGGGTAAAAAATTCAAGATAAATTCATAAAACTTCAAAACAATTCAAGTTAAATTCCAAAGAAATTAAATGAATTGGAAACAATTTAAAAATATGAAAAAACCTTATTGAATTCAGTCAATTTGCAATAAGCTTAGCCAAATTTAAGGGAACTCAAAAGAATGTGATGAAATGCCTAAGAATTCAAGATGAGGTTAAAAGACTTTAGGATCAATCAAAGAAAAACTTTAACGAATTCAAAAAATCCATTTAGTTAAATAGAATTGAGTGAATTTAGAAGAATGCAAGTAAATTTAAAAAAAAAATAAATAAAGAGAATTCCAAAAAATGTAAAAGATTTCATGGTGAATTAAAAAAAAAATTTTAATCTTTGAAATTATACTAATTGATAAACAAAGGAGTGACTAATGACTGCAAAATAATTGAAATTAAATTCAAAAGAATTCAAATTAAATTCAAAAGAATTCAAATTATTTGGAAAAAATTCTACAAATCGAAAAAATTCCATTGATTACAATAAAATTTGAGTGAATATAGAGGAATTTAAGGGAAATGAGAAGAATTCGATGAAATTCATAAAAAATCCAACTGAATTAAAAAAAAAAGTTATCTCAAAACAATTTAAACATATGAAAAATTTATTGAATTGAGTAAGTTTCAAACTTGAAATAAGTTTAGAAAAATTAAAAAGAATTTAAAAGAATTTGATGAAATGCCTAAGAATTTAAGGTGGGTTTTAAAGACTTCAAGATGAATTAAACATAAACTTTAAAAAAATACATTTGAGTGAATTTAGAAGAATTCAGGATAAATTAATAAGACTTCGGGGATAATTCCAAATGAATTGCAAAAAATATTTGAAAATGTCTTCAAATCTTTGAAACCCTACGAAATCCCTCACTTTTTGTAAATAAATTCTTTGATGAAATCCATTAAGATATTAAAATCCTTTAAAATTATTAAAACCCTTGGAAATTATTTAAATCTATTGAAAAAACCTCGGAATCTTTTGAAATACCCTAAAATATTCCAAAGTCTTTGAAATTCCTTCAAACTATTGAAATAAATAAAAAAAATTCTGGGAATCGTTTATATCATAATTATATTTCAAATCCTTTGAAATCCTTTGAAACTTTTTAAAGTTTTTGAAAATGCCTGCGAATCTTTGAAAATACCCTAAAATATTTCAAATCCTTTGAAATCCTATTAAATTACTAAAATAAATTAAAAATTTCTTTCTAATTTTTTTAAATAACTCTGTAATTTTGATCTTCAAAATCATTTTGAGAATGTATAATTATAAAAGAGTTAAGTTTTACAATTAAAAATCTTGTATTATTGATGATTTATTTGAAATGTCTTCAATTTGCAGGATTTAGAATTGAAAACTTGACTTTTTATCTTCAAAATCATCCAAATTTAAGAATTTTTATTCATAGAATTTTGGAAATTGAAGAGTCTTTAATTGTGACTCTTCAAAGTTGTCGAGATTTAGGTTGTAAATCTTTTAAATTAAAGGGTTTTTAATTTGGACGATTTAAAATTAAAATTTTTGTAATTTTGATGATTGACACCTGAAATTTCATTAATTTTGAAGATTCAGAATTGAAAACTCTTGACTTTTGATCTTCAAAATCATCAAAATTCAAAAAATTTTATTTATACATATTTAAAATTGAAGTTTTCAATTGTAACTCTTCAAAAATTGTCGAGTTTTAAGTTGTCAATCATTAAAATTGAAGAGTTCTTAATTTGGACAATTTACAATTTAAAACATTGTACTTCTTAAATTGCAAGTCGTTCAAATTGAAGAATTTTCAATTGTAAATCTTCAAAATTGTAGAATATTTAAATATAAATTTTTAAAATAGAAGAGTTTTTAATTTTACAATTTTAAAATTATAAATTATGCAATTTTTAAGTTTTACCAAGAAAAATTCTGTAATTTTGATGATTTAAATTTGAAATTTCATCAATTTTGAAGATTTATAATTGAAAACTCTAGAATATTGATCTTCAAAATCATTCTGAGAATGTATAATTATAAAATTATCGAAGATATAAGTTTTACAATTAAAAATCTGGTATTATTGATGATTTATTTGAAACTTCTTCAATTTGCAGGATTGAGAATTGAAAACTTGACCTTTTATCTTCAAAATCATCCAAATTTAAGAATTTTTATTTATAGAATTTTAAAATGGAAGAGTTTTCAATTGTAACTCTTCAAAGTTGTCGAGATTTGAGTTGCAAATCTTTAAAATTGAAGAGTTTTTAATTTTGAGAATTTATAATTAAAAAATTATGCAAGTGTTATGTTTCACAAATGAAAATCTTGAATTTTTGATGATTTGCATTCGAAATTTCTTCAATTTGCAGGATTTAGAATTGAAAACTCTGGAATTTTGATCATCAAAATCATCCCACTTAAAATTTTTTTATTTATACAATTTTAAAATTGAAGAGTTTTCAATTGTAACTTATCAAAATTGTCGAGATTTAAGTTCTAGATCTTTGAAATTGAAGAGTTTTTAATTTTGAAAATTTACCATTACAAATGTAATTTTTAAACTGCAAATGATTCAAACTGAAGAACCTTCAATTGTAAATCTTAAAAATTGTAAAATATTCAATTATAAATCTTTAAAATCAAAGAGCTTTTCATTTTTAGAAACATAAATTATGCAAGTTTTCAGTTTTATAATGCAAAATTCTGTAATTTTGATGATTTACATTTGAAACTTCATCAATTTTGAAGGTTTATAATTGAAAACTCTGGAATTTTGATCTTAAAATCAGCAAAATTTAAGAATAAATAAGTACAAATAAAAATTCTTAAATTTTGCTGATTTTTATGATAAAAAGTCAAGTTTTCAATTCTACTTCCTGCAAATTGAAGAAATTTCGCATGTAAATCATCAAAAATTCAAGATTTTTAATTGTAAAAATCAACACTTACATCATTTTTTAATTTTAAATTTTCAAAATTATAAACCCTTTAATTTTAAAGATTTACAATTTGGAAGATTCGCAATTAAAGATTCTTCAGTTTTAAGGA
>CAKNYM010049972.1:289059-321765 GCA_932195095.1 Andricus curvator | reverse complement strand
GCGCGCCATGAGAATGTGCCCGCGAAGCGGGCAGATTTTTTTTTTTTAAATTCTACTATTGTGTTGAAAATGCAATATATTTCGACTGGAAGTCTCAGGAATGAAAAGTTTTTCACATTGATTTCAATATGCGGTATTTACATTAATTTTATTCGAAAGAATTTATGCTCTTATTATTTACCTATTTTCGTAAATAATCACCCTATTTCCCCGGTTTTGAGAGAATTTTGGGATAAGTTATTTTTCAGGGAGTGGGACAAAACTACCACCGTTAATGAGCGGACAGGGAGGGGGGGGGGTAAATAGCACAAATTTAGTAACGTAGTTTATCGACGGCCAATTACACATCGAAGACTTTTTACTATATAAACTAGAGGTGAAAAAGTGGCACGATAGTCGTGAGGGTTAAGGCATAGGCACTCTGGAAGAGCCTCGGCAGCCCATTCGATGAACACTAGCCTAGCAAGGGAGTTGTTTATCTCCAAAAATAGAAGAGTCGTGGGACTGATACCACTAGAGAAAATATTCTCTAAGTACTTAAAGCCGTTGATATTGATGGTTCGGAACCCACCTTAAACTGCAGATTCCCCTCCCTCCACCAAGTAAGTGTGTGAGGGGTTAGAGAATAGGGAAGAGGTACAAGGAAAGTTTAAGCCCTTAGGGGACACATCAGAAACTTCTATTACAATTTCAACTAGAGGTTCAATCTGAAGATAGAAATGAAATGAAAAAATTGGTTTTAACTTTGTAAGTATTGAAGTTCAAACCATGTGAAAAGATAATTATATTTTAGTGTCTATAGAATATGTGTCGTTTTCTTTGACCCGCATATCGTTAGTCGAGGTGGCTGGGCATCCACCGGAAATTTTTTACATTTTCAACCTCGCTGAACTTTATAATGTTGAAGGGAGGGAAAATCAAGCCACGCGGGGTGGCGTCGGCCCGATAAATGTGAAGCGTATTAACTTAAATATTGACTTGACCCAGCCACGATGCTCGTGGAAGCGGCACTAAATGATCGTTCAATGTGAGACAGCCCCTCGTATTCGAATGCATGTATTATACACATAAATGTTTTTTGCATGACGCTTTGCGAGCTCTAGTAGTTAAGCGATCTTCCAGGTCTTAACAGTTTGAGTGCTCGATTTGATAGTGTAAATAAAAGAGCGCTCGAGAACGCGAATCAAGTTTCGAGGGTTCGACTTTTCGTCCTAATGGCTTTATACGCTGTCATAAAGGAAAAAAAGTGATTTATCGACTAATTCTCGCTTTTCGGTATAACGATGACTCAGCCCACGATGAAATTCAAACTTGCCAAGTGAGCTTCTCTTGAAAACATCTCGAGTTTGATTCCAGTTTAAATCGGATAGAAGGTTTCAGATCAAATTTTTCTGATGGAATAAAGCACAATGTTTGTTTACTCCAGAGTAGCAAAAAAAATAATTTTCAAGATTACCTGACTATTCCCTGACAATTTTTTTATTTTCCCTGTCCATCAATGTCCAAGGATCAGTATTTTAATCGTTTAACATTTTTAACATCGAATTTTTTATAAACGGAATAAAAGAATCTCAGATTAGAATTTAAAAATGTCAAATTTATTTATTTCAACAAAAAGGACGAATTTGAAATTCAAAAAGAACGAATTTCCAACAAAATGGTTGAATTTTTGACCAAAAAGGATGACCTTTAACAAAATAGTTCAATTTTTAACCTGAAATATAAATTCTCAAGCAAATGGTCGAATTTTGAACCAAAGAGTATTCAAATTTATACAAAAACATTTGCATTTTCTACCCAACAGTTGAATTTTCAAGCCGAAAAGACTAATTTTTTAAATACAGGTGAATTATTAACCCGAAACGTTGAATTTTAAACAAAAAAGTTCATTTTCTACCAAGAAAGTTGAATTTTCAACCAAGAAAAATGACATATCTAGCATAAAATATGATTTTTCAATCCAAAAGGACAAATTTCCAACAAAACAGTTGAAGTTTTGACCAAAAAAGATGGCTAATGAAATAGTTGAATTTTTTAAAAAATAGCTGAATTTTTAACATACGGAGATGAATTTTCAATAAAGTATCGAAATTTCAACGCGTTTAATTTAACCAAAAAGAAGAATTTTTATTAAAATAGTTGAACCCTCAACCAAAAAGATGAATATTTATCAACACAGATTAATTGTCTACCCAAAAAGACAAATTTTCAAGGAAATAGTTAAATTTTCAACTAACGAGATTATTCTTGAAAAAAATGAATTTTTAAAAAAGATGTTCAATTTTCAAACAAGTTATTGAATTTTAAAACAAAAAAATTTTCAATGGATTTTGACGTTTTTTATTAAATGGCCTTAAGGCTTGCGTATATATCAAGACGGTGCCAGAATTTCGATTTGGCTAAACCAAAATTTTGTATTTAACAACGAAATAAACAATATTTTTATCCTAACATTTCAGATGTACCTTTTTTTTTGTAGGATCTGTGAATTGACTAAAGAAGAGCTTAAGTCAGTGTAATTACTATCTAGCAATAGTTTTCAGTAGGTCAGAGTGCGAAAAAAAATTGTTTATAATGTTTTAAACAAATTAATGAAAAAAAGCCATTTTTTGTGATTCACAATGATTATTTGTTTGAAATTCACAGTTTTTATATAGAATTTGAGAGAAATGTATGCCTCATTATGCATATTGAAAAATATCTGCTGCTTGGCAGCATTATTTAAACAATTTTTATAAACAAATACACAGTTTTCGTATGTCACAATGAATAGGCTCCATTTTTTTGCAGGATCGATCAAAAATGTCTTGCCAATAACTTCTTGCTGTCATTTTTTTCAAATCAACACCAACTGGTAATTATTTAAACAATATTTATAAAAAAAATTCACATTTTTAACATTATTCCACGAATAGGGACAATTTTTTTTGCGGGACCCACCAAAAATTTATTGTTAGTGATTCCTAGCTGTAATTTTGTTCAAATTGATAAAAAATATTAATTTTTTAAACAATGTTTACAAATAAATGCACATTTTGAACATTTTTCCAAGAAAAGGCTCAATTTTCTTTACGAAATCAACTAAAAATGTATTTCCAATGACTCTTTGCTATGATACTTTACCAACGGATGAGAAAAGTTAATTATTTAAACAATTTTTATCAACAAATGTACATTTTGGTCACATTTGCAGGAATAGCCTTATTTTTCCGTGGTGTAAGTTAGAAATGTCTTACCAATGACTTCTTGCTGTATTGTTTGTCCAATTAACAAGAACTGTTTATTATTTTAACAATATTTATGTAGAAATGCACAGTTTGACCATTTTTCCATGAAAAGTATTAATTTTCGTTGCGGAATCAACAATAAATATCTTGCCAATTATTCCTTCTTATCACATTTTCTTAATTAGGAAAAAGAGTTGATTGTTTAAACAATATTTATAAAAAAATTCACAGTTTGACCATTTTCCAATGATGGATTTTTTGCGGAGTTGTTGTCAATATACGATTCCCAATAAATAAATAATTTGATAACACTATAACTAAAAACCCATTACACCCTTGATTAATATATGTAATGACCTTGGTTTTTTCAGCTCACTCTGCAAAAAAAATTTAACATGGAAAAATCGTCAAACTGTGAATTTGCTTAAAAATATTTTTAAAACAATTAACACTTTTTCCTTATTGAGAAAATGTGACAAGAAGGATTAATTGGCAAGACATTTATTGTTGATTCCGCAAAGAAAATTAATACTTTTCATGGAAAAATGGTCAAACTGTGCATTTTTACATAAATATTGTGTAAATGATGAACAGTTCTTGTTAATTGGACAAACAAGGCAACAAGAAGTCATTGGTAAGACATTTCTAGCTTTTTCCACGAAAAAAATAAGGCTATTCCTGCAAAAGTGACCAAAATGTACATTTGTTTATAAAAATTAACTTTTCTTATCCTTTGGCCAAGTATCATAGCAAAGGGTCATTGGAAATACATTTTTAGTTGATTTCGTAAAGAAAATGGAGCCTCTTCTTCGAAAAATGGTCAAAATGTGTATTTATTTATAAAAATTGTTAAAAAAATTAATATTTATTATCAATTTGATAAAAATACAGCTGGGAGTCACTTACGATACATTTTTAGTGGGTTCCGCAAAAAAAATTGTCCCTATGTGTAACTTAATGTTAAAAATGTGAATTTGTTTATAAATATTGTTTAAATAATTACCAGTTGTTATTAATTTAAGAAAAATGACAGCAAAAAGTCATTGGCAAGATATTTTTGGTCGATTCTGCAACAAAAATGGAGCCTATTCATTGTGACATACGAAAACTGTCTATTTGTTTATAAAAACTGTTTAAATGATGCTACCAAGCAGCAGATATTTTTAAATAATCATAATTAGGCATACATTTCTCTCAGATTCTATATAAAAACTGAATTTCAAACAAATGATCATTGCGAATCACAAAAAAAGGTTTGGTTCATTAATTTGTTTGAAACATTATAAACAATTTTTTTTCTTACTCTAATCTACTGAAAACTATTTTTAGATAGTAATTAAACTAACTTAAGCTCTTCTTTAGTCATATTCGCAGATCCTACAAAAAAAGGTACATCTGAAAGGTTAAGATAAAAATATTGTTTATTTCGTTGTTAAATAACAAATTTTGGTTTAGCCAAATCGAAATTCTCGCACCGACTCGATATACCCGAAAGCCTTAAGGCCATTTAAAAAAAACGTCAAAATCCATTGAAAATTGGGTCGTAGAGAGACTGTTGTCCACAAAAAGTGCTTCTGGCTACACTGTGCACAGGTCCGAGTGTCCGAACAATGCTATCATTTAGGATAGCTGTGAAGATTTTATACAGCGTGTTTATATAAGTATATATAAGTATATATATATATATATATATATATATATATATAAGTAATTCTTGGCAGTTATTTAAAGTGTCTCTTATAGAAAATCCCTTACTTTTGCAAGATATCTTTCAAAATTCCTGAATTTTCCCTGACATTCCCTGACTTTTCCCTGATTTCCAGTCTTTCCCTGACCTAAAGCTACCCTGAAGTTTCAGATAAAATTTTTCTTGTGGAATAAATCATAATGTTTGTTTAGTCATATGAAAAATAAAATCACGCTTTAGGAAAGGGCGTTTCGTAGAAAGTTTCAACAGATTCTAGAATATTCAAAAAACCAGTGTTTTCTTAAAATTTTAACAAATTTCTACAACTTAAAAATTTGTAGGACATTTTTCAAATTTATCGAACCCTTAAGAGAATTCTTGACGAGTCCAGAATATTCCCTAATATTCTTTAGGATCGAGAATACTAAAAAATAATCACTTTTGGAATATTCTGAAACCCTCTGAATGTACAAAGAACTGTTTTTGAAGATTAAATATTATTCAGTTAAAAATTCAATCAACAATATTTTTGAAATTTGTTTTTCAACATTTTCACAATCGGAACATTCTGGAATGCTGTCCAATATTTTCTAGAATTTAGAACATTCGGAAACGTAGATTCTTTTAAGTATTTCAAAACACACTCGACAACATTCTCAAACGTTCTAGCAAATTGCAGAATATTTCAGATTAGACTGCGTTTAAAATTTCAGACCTTTGTTAAAAATGCTTTGTTTCTTAGCTGTTGTACGTTTTAAAACAGTTTAAGAAATTGCTGGTTATAAAAATCAGAAATTTTGCAGAGAATCTTTGAATAGTCTGTAACATTCTGCAATTATTTACCAACATTTTTTAAAGAACTAAACAAAATGAAACTTCTAGTATGATTCGTAATTCCCAATAATAATTTTTTTCTTGTTATAGTATATTTTATTTCTTTATCTATAATAACCATTAAAATATTTTATCACGATTTACCATTTACGGAAATAGAGTCTAGAAATAGTAACACTTTATAAACAGACTAGACGTCTTCTCTCGCTAAATTATAATATAATTTCCATAATTAGGATATGAACGTGAGTGGAATAATCAGAATCAAACTAAAATTATCCGCTCGAAACATAATTAAATTTAACAGATAATAATAATAATAATATAGTGCCTATTTTTAAATCATAGAACAATTGCATAAATTTTATGTATAAAAAAACAAGCTTAGGGTGTAGCAGTAAGGCAGGATTAGTGAGATTGTTAATAGAAAAGTAATAGTGAAAATTGTTATTCCGGTATACCCACCAATCCCGTGGCTTTGCATAAGCAGGCCATTTAAATGCATAAGGAGCAAATCTAAGTCTTAAGAAATTTCGTGAACTTAAAATTCTCTCGCATCTCTGACACTAATAAGAATGCACCTCAAGTTTAGTTGAAACAGATTTCGATGAAAATTATTCCAGTTTTCAACAAATCAAACATTTTTATAATCGAAATTGGTAGGTATTTGAAATTATGTTTTTATAATTATTATTTACTCCACCTAAAAATACGGCATTTTATTTTATAAAATGATAGAATATTGTTTAAAAAAATAAAAATTCATATAATAATACAACAACATTTCAATAAAAAAAACTAGCATTATCTCGCTCATGTAGCTTTTCGATTTGAGGGAACAAATCATTTTTAAAACAGAATAAAAATTTCAAATAACTGTTTATTTTTTAGGTTTGTTTGTTTGTTTTTAGGGTTATATAAATATAATTTTCCTAAGATTCTTGAAAAAATTAAAAATGATTTTTTTAAATTTCAAATATGTCAAATCAAAATTTCAACAAAAAATTTAATCTTCAACCGAAAATGTGAATTTTTAACAAAAAAGTTAATTACCAACCAAATAGTTGAATTTCCAACCAAATACATGAATTCTCTACCAAGAAGATTAATTTTTTACCGAAAAAAAATCTTCAACAAAAATAATGCATCTTCAAAAAAAAAAGATTTTTTAAAGAAAGTAGTTCAAGCAAGTAGTTAAATTTTCAACCAAAAAAGATAAATTCTAAACGAAAAATATAATAATTGATATTTCGATTTCGAAAAATTGCGATTTCAAATCATAAACAGTTGAATAGATAAAGAATAATAATTTTTAACAAAATAATTAAATGCTTAACTAAAAAGTTGAATTATCAAACAAAAATATTAATTTTGTGCAAAAAAAGACGAATTTTCAACAAAATAGATAAGTTTTTAACCAAAGAGATGAATTTTTTACTAAAATGATGAATATTAAATTAAGCAAGTGAATTTTCAACAAAGTAGTTTAAATATCAACCAATTAGTTGAATTTTCGACCAAAAAAGATGAATTCTCAACGAAAAATATAATAATTGATATTGAAACGGAAAACTATTTCAATTTTAAATCAAAAAGAGTTGAATTCTTCCAGAAAGACAAATTTTCAACCAAATTTTCGAATTTGCAATAAAAAACAGATTTTTTAGTCAAGAAAACAAAAATGTACACAAATTATAATTTTAAGGAAAAAATGTATAATACAAAATAAACATTTTCAATAAATATTTGTTTCTCAAGTTTCTTTGGTTATTTGTTTTAATGTTATATAAATATAATTTTCCTAGGTTTTTCGAGAAAATTGAAAAACATTTTTGAATATTTCAGATATATCAGGAAATTACTTCGATAATTCATAAGATAATTTTTTTATTTTACAGGATTTTACCAAATTTTAGGAAAAGTTTGAGTTAGTTTGATAGATTTTTAGGACTTTTTGACGTTTAGAAATTTTTTAAAAATATTTTGTAAATTTTCGAAAATTTTTCAAAGTTTTTAAATATTTCGTAACTCTTCAAAACTTCTAAAATAATGTATTAAAATATTTGCAAATATTTTCCTAAAATTCATTTTTCAAAATGAACAATCACTTTGAATATTCCATAGAATCTTAAAAAAAATTTCAATATCTTGAAACCTTTCAAAATCTTTAAAAAGACTTCAGAATTTTATTTCAAATCTTCAAAAATCTACATTCAAAAAAATTTTTTTGAAATATTTTCAAATATTAAATTATTTTCTAAATTTTTGAAAACTTCCTAATATCTTTTAAAAATTATTCAAATATTTCTTAAAGCTTAAAAAAATTCCGAAAAAGGAAAAAAATTGGCTTAAGTTCTTCCGGATTCTTTTTTGACAACGTTGGAAATCTTTTAGAATGTTCTAAAATATTTTTAATTACTTTCTCAAAATGAATTTTGCAAAATAGAGAATCATTAAAAATTTTCCCAGAAATCTTAAAAATAATTTTTTATCTTCAAACCTTTCAAAATTCGTGAAAATATTCCAAATTTGTTGTTCAAAATCTTCAAGAACAAACATTTTTTTTAGAATTCTTTGAAATCTTTTCAAACTTGAAATTATTTTAGTGTCTTTTTAAAATTTCTAAATATTTCTTAAACTTATTCTAATTTTGTATAAAATTTGTAATCTTTCAAAATTGACAAATTTTCTGTTTAAATCTTCTACATTCTTTTCCGAAATATTAGGAAAGGCTGTGTCTAGTCGTCCTGAAAAATTGTGGGAGTTGGAAAAGGGGATGGACTAATCGTCCCGAAAATTCAGAACATTTACCCTGGAATTTTAAGAGAGGCGTTTGATTATTTTGAAACCTTTCAAAATCCTTGAAAACATTCAATGTTTTACTTCAAAATCTTCGAAAATCTACATTTTGTTTAAAAGTAGTTGAAATGTTTTCAAATCTCAATTTTTTCAAATCTTTTCAGAACAAGTAAAACTTTAAAATATCTTTTAAAATAATTCAAAATTTTCCTAAAATTGATGTAAATCCCGTAAGAATTAAGAGAATTGTCTGAAAATCTTCTACATATTTTTTTGATATATTTTGAAATCTTCAAACCTCAAAATCAATTTGTTAAAATTAAATCTAAATCATTTTGAATTTTCTCTTTTATCAATACTGTTTAGAAAAATTCAGAAATAAATTTTATCATCAAATAAAATTACTTATTTGTAAATTTTGATTTAGTTATTCATTATCCTTTATTATCAAAGAATCATTTACATTCAAAATTTTCTCTTTGAGAAATAAATTTTCAGAATTTAAATTCCTTATTTGAAAATTTTGATTCAAGAAATTCCAGAAAATTTAAAAGAACAAACTAAAAACAGCCACCTAAAGTTATATTCACGCAGTATAACAGTTATAACTTCATTCCCAAATAAAAAAAACACATAAATATTTGCATAAAAACGATTAATTCGAGGCTGTAATTTTAAAGAGACATGCACCGTTTTTTGATTGAGATTGTAAAACGTGATTGATCTATTATCACAAACTTATGACCCGTGAGATCCAATAATACCGAACAATTCCGGGTAAAAATTTGTGCCTCGATACGTTATGCTTTTAAATTCACTGCGAAACGAAATGGATATTGAATTCCCGTGGGAAATGACGTTGTGAATTTAAAATTTTCAAGTGCAGACGTAAGCCAATTTTATTGGCATTCGGCAAAAATCTCCAGAGACACCATTCTTTATACCAAGGCATATTTTTACTATTTTATTCCAGATTATTCTTTATTTATTCAAGCTGATCTTAAAATAAGTTTGCGGGATGAATTGAGGACATTGCATTGTAATTGAGTGGTGTGAATTAACGTACGTCAGGAAAATCTCTAGTGAGAAAGATAAATACAAAAATAAATAATTAATTTTTCCTGAATATAGAAAACAGCCAATTTCTATAGGCCAGGCATTTCATACGAAAAAAGGCCTTTTTACTGGTTCAACTAAGGGGCGAACCATAAATTCCGTCACACAATTTTGCCAATTTTTTACCCCTCCCTACCCAATGTAAGAATTCGCAACAAAGTTGTTCGAAAAATGAAAATGTATAAAAAACTGTGTCATCCAGTTGAAAAATATTCATTTTGCTAGCACGTATCTCATATCATTTAATCTTGGTTATGCATTTTTGTAGATTTTTTGACAAGCTAAACGTGATCTTGAATAACCTAAACATTTAAAAGTAAAATTGCGATCATAATAAATGTTATTACAATGTAATGTAAAACGAGATTATAAAATTATTTCCTCAAAACTTTTATCAAATCACTTAACTTTATATTTTTAACAAATTTCAAAAGTGGTGAACTTCGGTTTTTTTATATTTTTTTGAAATGCCATAGAATGTTTTAAATTCTTTAAAATCTTTGGAATTACCTTAAAATCTTAGCTGAAAAATTCTTTGGAATTTTATTGAAATATTATAAAATCCTGTGAAGTTACATAAAATCTGATGATATTCCTTGAAATGCCTTGACATTTTTTTAATCTCTGGAAAATTCTTTGGAATCCTTTAGAATAACCTAAAATACTTCCAATGCTATGAAATCTTTTCAAATCTCTTAAATGTTTTTAAAGCTCTTGGAAATTCCTTGAAATCATTTGAAATACCCTCAAATCTTTAAAATTCTTTGATATTTTTTGAAATCTATTTCAATTCCTTGGAAGTAGTTTGAAATATTGAAAATCTCTTCAAATCTTTGAAATACTTTGAAGCCCTTCAATTCATGTAAATGAATTCTTTGAAATTTTATTTAAATATTATAATTTTCTACCCTAAAATCATTAAAATACTTCAATATTTCTTAAAATCTATTCCTATTCCTTGAATTTTTTTAAAATATCCTAAAATCCTTGGAAATAAATTGAAATATTGAAAATCTCTTCAAATATTTGAAATGCTTTCAAGAGCCTTGATCCTTGAGAATAAATTCTTTAAAATCATTCTAATTTGATATTGGAAAATCTCTTCAAGTATTTGAAATCCCTCAATTTTTGTGAATAAATTATTTCCAGTTTTATTGAAATATAAAATCTCATGAATTCTCGTGAAATTACATTAATATTAAGAGCCCTTAAAATTCTTTCAAAGTACTAAAAATCTTTGACATCTTAAAAACTCACGAAAAATCTATCGAAATTCCTTCAAAATAGCTTAAAATATTTGGAAATCCTCTAAAATTCCTTGGAATATTTTCAAATATCTTAGCTTAACGCAATAAACTTGCAAAATGTGTAATGATTTAGGGGTAGTAGTAATTTCCAAAATTGTGAAGAAACTTCATTTTCACGGATATTTTTTGACACAATGATGAAAAAAAATCAAATTACATTTTCCATCCCCTCCTTCACCCCTAAAGACTGTTACGCAATGTGTGGATGGCCCCTGAGATCATTTTGTTGAAATTAAATCTAAATAATTTTCTCTTTTATCAATAATGTTTAGAAAAATTCAGAAATAAATTTTATCATCAAATAAACTTACTTATTTGTAAATTTAGTTCATTTAGGTTTATTTAGTGGTCCTGATGTAAATTCCAATTTTGCTAAAATACTTCTCGTCCCGGAAATATTCTTGAAAATTTAAAAAAAAAAAACGTGTTTGCGTAAATTGACCCTTCCCATCACACCTTAGAGCGAAATGTTTAAGAAGAAAACTAAAAAAGATAAAATTCTGAGAAAACTTAATAAAAAATAGCCTTCTATATTTAGTAAGTGCAGAGTAATGATTCTTCAAACCCATAACCTTCATTACCAGATTTTGTTTAAAATGAGGCTGAAAAATCCAATTCTGAAGTTTGTATCTGTACTTTGGAACCTTTTAATTTCATTTAAAAAATGTTCTGTATGTTATTTAAAGTAGTCGTAGTTTCCAGTAATTCCAAGCCTCCCAAATTTGACCATTTTTTATACATTTTTTAATTACATTTACATTTTACATTTTTTATACATTCTAAAACTTAGTATATTTATTTCCGTTTTACTCGATGCATTATCGTTTCCCAAGTGATTATAACATTTCAGTCAAATCGACCTAATGGCTCGTGAAATAGAGAATCTGTTTGTGAGAGCTTGAAGTCGTTTTCTCTCATATTCAAATCATCTTATCTGAAGAGTGTCCTTAGCAAAGATTGAATTATAAGGCGATCAAAGAGAAAAGTGGCAATAATGAATAACTAAATTAATTCGAAAGATTGTATAATAATTAGTCTTTTTTGTTAATATCAAAGGATTATAAGTCGATTAATCATTTTAATGAGCTGTTTATTTATTATTTTTATTAATTAAGTAGTGATTGGGTATTCAGCAACTGATTCTTACTTCACGGTAAAATTAGGTTTTTTACAGTAAATGGAACTAATTCAAGAGTAGCGGTTTTGGAAGACAGTTTAGTGAAACTTAAAAAGGCCTGGTTATACGAGTTGATAAACTATTTTATTAAGACGTGCAGGTCAGGTTATGTAAGAGTTCCAGAAAATCTAAAGTGGAGTAGATGCAAAAGAACATTTTTTTTCTATACTATTATTATAACACTTAATTTATTATAGAACAATATTAATCGCTGAGAATTTGAACCTTGCCTACCTTCCTAAAATAATCTAACCAAAAATCTAACGCACGCCGCACGCACTAACCAACTCAGCTATCGAACGCTTCGACTTCCGTGTAAAAATCTTGTCTAAACGGATCCATCAGTTTAGGTTACGGTCTTTGAGCAAAATCACGTATACCATGGCTTAGGCTTACCATAGACTAGCTCCATTGCATGGTCCATTTTGACGAATATGTGGAAAAGTTTTTTGTAATTGCAATTCGAATATTCCCAGAATATTCCATACAATTCTATTTTGGCAGAAATGTCAATTTCATTCTCTGTGCATTCTCCATGCTTGAAAATATATATTGGCAGGTTTTTTTTTGCATTAGAAAGCCTAATATAATGTTTACGTTGAGAGAAAATCTACTTTTGACACACTTTCCAAACCAAAATTTGCTAGAATCATTCATTATAAATGTCAGATTTCAGGTTTTCGTTTTTTCATTCATAATTTATTTTTTTGATTGTAAAGTACAATATTGAAGATCATAGAACATTATTTTTCAATGATTTTTTGACGAAAGAATCATTAAAAAATAATTTTTTATGATCTTTAATATTGTATTTTACAAAAAAAAAAAAAAATAAATCTTTGATGAGAAAACAAAAAATTAAAATCTGACATTTATAGTAAATGATTGATTCTCGCAAATTTTTGTTTGGAAAGTGTCTCAAAAGTAGGTTCAGGGCATGATATGTGATAAATATGGTGATTTTTTTATTTAAAAAGTTTTGTTTATCAAATTTAGGTCAAATATTGCGAATAAAGAACACTACTATATAGTTCAGTAATATTAATTAGTTCATTATCATTTTCCATTTATATTCGAGGAGTTAGTCACTCAAATTTTGAAATTTTAAAGATTTTCAAGATATTTCAGATGGTTTTAAAGATTTTTAAAATATTTTTAGAGCTTTGCAAAAGACTGCGCCGTTCTTTACTTCATTTTTTCTGTTTGGAGAGAAAAAATCATTATAAGAACTAACAAGAGAAAAATTCAACCTTCGGGATTTATTTCGGATTTATAATCCTCTTAGTAATATGTCATTAATAAACTTGTAATGTGCTTAAATAATAAGATACGTTTTTCAGCCATTCTTAAGAAAAAAAGCTTTTACAAAATTACAATTAGGTCACATAGACCACGATACGAAGGTCTTTTGACCTCTGGTTAGATCAGACGGTAGTGCTCCGGATTTATAACTGGAAGGTCTGGGCTCGATTCTTGCTCCCTGTGGGTTTTCCGATTTTTCTTCGATTCGAATTGTTTACTGCAATTGGCTATTAAATTTATTTCAACAAAGCTAATATATCCATTCAACAAATTTTTGTTCATTCGAAAAAATTGTTTATCTGCACTTTAACATTTTTTATACCAAAAATTTGTGTTGAATTACTCAAATTTTAAATATGAATATAATAAGAAGTGTCTTTGATTTATGTTTTATTCAACTATTTACTTATATTTGGTTATTTATTTTTGTTACCAAGACACTATTTTTATATATTTCATGTTTATCTCATATAAAAAAATAATAATTAAATGGTCCATTAGATGCCAGAAAAGGAATATTCAATTTGGTAATTTAAAAAAATATCAAATGTTGAAAAACCTAATCTTTACCTAAGAAAAATGTATAAAATAAATATTTTAACTTCAGTGAAATGAATATAAGAGTCAATTGCAATACAAAAGTATATTTAAGTAAAAAAATCGCAAATTGTGCAGAGAGCAAGAATTGAGCCCAAACCATCCGGTTACAAATCTTATTATTATTAGTTTGGTAACGATGACTGGGAGGAGTATGAATCAAAAAAAAAAGTTTATCAACGATTCAACGGTCAACTTTAGCTCAAGTTGTTAAGAAATTATTTTATTTCGAAAATCCAGTATTCTGCGAAATAATTAAGATAATAATAAGACTTTCTGTTGAATTGTTCGACAATAATTATCGAACTTATTCCAGACCCACTTTAAAAAATACGGAACTTTTTTATAATTAACCCAAAATACTTCTATATTTTATCCTGAATGTTTCGCATATGATAGAAAATTGTTCAGTTATCGCTTATATGCGCGGCTCTTGAATTAGTTCCATAAAAGTTAAAAAACTAATTTTTTCGGGTTCAAAATTTTGTCTGATTGCTCCCATTAATGTATTGTTGAAAAAATGATGTACTCAAATAAAATGATTTTTGAAACGGCAACTTAAATACAAAAATTGGTTTTATTTTTGTAGGTAGCCATTGAATGTTAAAAAAATCTGGTTATTTTCCAGTCAAAAATTCCATTTTTCCCGGTTGAGTTTTAAGCGTATATAATAATAATAATTCCATACTAATTGATTTATTATATCAATTTTGAAAAGAATTAAACATTATAGAACTCCAAGCTAAAATATATAATGTAAATTATTGTAAAAGTGGTTTAGACTTCACAGCCCAAAATGCTGTCAAAACAAGAGAAATAGGGTGATTTTTCAAGAAAATAGAAAAATAATCGGGAAATTAAATCTTTTTATTAACATTAATGTAGGTACCATATTCCTAAGATGTCAAGTCAAAATATATTGCATTTTCAACAAAATAGTGGAATTTTCAACAACAAAAAAAGATTAACTTAAACGAGACGAATATTCAACAAAAAAGATTAATTTTCAACAAAATAGTTAAATATTCAACCTACAAATATGAATTTTTAAACAAATTATCGAATTTTCAAACAAATAAAATTATACTTCAACCAAAAACAGTTGTATTTTTAGCCAAATAGTTGAAATTTCAAGCCAAAAAGACCAATCTTTTAGAAGACAATTGAGTTTTCAAGCAAAAAAGACGAATTTTCAATCAAAAAAGTTTGCTTTTCTACCCATAGATGAATTTTCAATTCAAAAGGATAAATTTTCTATCCAAAAAGAAGAATGTTCAACAAAGCAGTTAAATTTCTGACCAAATAAGATGACTTTTCAAGAAAGTAGTTGAATTTTCAACAAAATAATTATATTTTTAACCAAATAATTGAATTTTCAGCCAAATAATAGAATTTTCAACCAAATAATAGAATTTTCAACCAAACGAGATGAATTCTAAGCCAAAAATATAATAGTGGACTTAAAAAAAAGAATTATCTTTCAACCATAAATGGTGACTTTTTAAGAAAGCAGTTGCATTTTCAACCAAAAGGGATGACTTTTCAACAAAATAATTAAATTCTCAACAAAATAGTAGAGTTTTCAATCAAAAGAGATGAATTCTGAACCAAAAATATACTTAATAGTATATTTTTTAAATAAAAGGAATGGCTTTTGAAAAAATATACATTTCCATAAAAATAGTTGAATTTTCAACAACATAATTAAATTCTCAAGCCATTAGTAAAAATTTTAACCGTAAATATAATAGAAGACTTTCCAATGAAAAATGACTCACTTTCAATAAAAAAGACGACTTTTCTACCAAGAGATGAACTTACAATCGAAAAGGACCAATTTTCTATCCAAAAAGATGAATGTTTAAGAGAAGAGTTGAATTTTTGACCAAAAGAGATGAATTCCGAACCAAAAATATAATAGTAGATTTTTAAATTCAAAATCATTAACTTTGAATAAAAAATACTTGGACTTTTCCTTTGTGTTCTATTAATTTAGTCCCTATGCAAGCGTAAAAACGAAAAGAGAGGCATTTTCCTAAAAATATGGGAGGAAAGAAGAACTTTATAAGGAAGGGGAAAGGGGTAAAAACTTTGAAGTCTGTGATTTAATAAACAGTAGTGAAAATTTTCTACAAGGAAGCAACGGATGTTATTTCAGAATGTAAATTGGTTGATTGTTGACCTAATATATATTTTGGATTTTTGGTAGGAAATCATACATTAATTCATCATCATAATAGGAAAGGAACATTCATTTCTAAAGGAAACATCAACTTTAAAATTTTAGATATAGAACGATCTTCCATATTTTAATGGATATGTTTGGTAATACTGAGCACAATTCCAAAAACATTTTTTTGGAAGACGCCACCCTTTTTGTGAAGCAATTTTTCACATTTTTCAGTAATCCCGAAATGTATTCTCGAAACATTCTAACCAGAATAATGGAAAGAAATTTTCCGAAGTTTTGGAAGCGGGCCAGAAAAATTGGGCACCTGAGAATTCCGGTTGATTTGGAAGAGAAGGAAATCGAAAAAGGGGAATTGAAAAGAGAGCGATTTTGAGAGAACGTGAAGTACAGCTTGTACAGGCTATTTTATCCAGCTGTGTTCCATTCGATGTTGTACCGTCTCTATTGATCGAAGTTCAGAGAGGCATAGAGTTACAGACCACTGGCGTCAACCCTCGCCTCTCTCTCGCTTGCTCTATATAATGTTGCCTGTCTCTCGTTCTCTTTATCTTTGTCTCTCTGTACTCCATTTCCTATCTCTTTCCCTCTATTGGCTCTGCACTATCCGAATTCCATTTCCGTCCAATTACAATTCATCCCCGTTTCAACGCAATAGTCACGTGTTCATTTGTAGAACGCGCGAAAACAATTTTTCCTCCGCACTCTTGTCATCCAATACACTCACTTACTCACACAGACGAGGACAATTTTTGTTAAAAAGAGGAGGTCATGTAAAAAAATTCGAATCAGAATGACTAACTGTTTGGCTGCAACGAAAAAAACGCGAGGCCGCCGAGTGGAACAGAAGCCCGGAAAAATGAGCCAAAAGTTAATAATAATAAAAATAATAATGAAGTTTTGTATTGATTTATCAATTAGTACTCGAGAAAGCATACTTTAATTTCAACACTTTTTGACCATTTTTTACTCTTCTATTAATCAAATATTTTGCGAACTAGCGAATATTTCAACACAGAATATAAATTTTTCATTTTTTCAGTATTAAGTAACAGGTATTCACCCACCCATACTTTCCCTCCCCTACTCCCTCTACATTTCCCGACTTCCCCTCCCCACAATTAAACCATCGCTTCCCATCACTTCTCCAACTGCTTACTCATCTACTTCCCCCCTCTTCTCATCCCTAGATAACACTTTCCTTCCCCTACTTCCTCACACCACGTTTGTCCTCACTTCCCAACCCTATCTTATCATGCCCTTATCTCATGTCCCCAGTCCTCCCCCCCTCGTAATTTCCATGTACTTTCCTCTATTCCCCTACTCCCGACCCTACTTTTCCTGCCTCCCATACTTCCCAACCTCAACCAGAATTCCCCTCTCCTTTGACCCCATACTCCTCCTACTTCGACCCCCTCTCCTACTTCCCTTATTTACCTTACCCATTACTACTTCTTCTACCTATCCCCTAATTCCCCTCACTATTACCCCTGCCCTCTCTACTTAACCACAATTCTTCTACTTCCTCACTCATTCTCTACTTCCCCTTACTTCCCTTCCTGTGGAAAAAGTACGAAAGACGGAAAACCGACCGAAGCTATAAGGGTTTCTGTCCGGGACTACGAAACCCTAATAAAACTTAGTCTAAACTTAGTGCTATAACGGGTTTGATAGTCTGTTAAAACAATAATTAAGTCGTTCAAATCTCCTCCTCCGATACTTTCTGTCCCCTATTCTGCCTCCTTTCGCCTACTTTCCCTTTCCTCCCATAATTCACCCCTGCTACTATCCCCTTCTCTTCCCTAACTTCCTTTCACACTCACTTCCCCTCCTGGTAAAAAGGTACAACGGACGATCCGATTTGTACAAAACTTATTATGCAGAAGTTTTTCGAGTCTGAGATTACAAACTTTGATTGGAAAAGTTAAAATTCAAAATTTCACATGCAATATGGTGACCAAAGTTTATTAAAACAATATCCGATTTCTATAAAACTCATTGTCCAGGAGTTTTGAGAGTCACGGATTCCAAATTTTGGTTCAGAAAGTTAGAATTTGAAATTTCAGACCCAATATGGCGACCAAAATATATACAAAATCAACTGATTTGTATAAAGCTAATTTTTTTGGTATTTTCGTGTCACAGATTACAAATTTTGGGTCAGAATTAAAAATTCCGAATTCGAAAAGACTCGAAAAATTCCTGGGAAAGACGTTTTATACATTTCGAATGATCTTTTTATAAATTTTGGTCGCCATATTGGATCAAGTATTTTGAATTTTACTTTTTTGCCACTAATTTAAAATCGCTTACTGGAAAAACCCCTAAACATAAGTTTAATACAAATCGGATAATTTTTTATCAATTTTGGTCGCCATATTGCATCGGTCATTTCGAATTTTACCTTCTTGCCAAAAATGTATAATCTGTGACTCAAGTAAACCCTAAAAAATGAATTCTTGCTTTTGGTCGCCATATTGGATCGGCCATTTTGCATTTCATTTTTGTGACCCTATATTTTAGTGATGCATACCGATCATTTTTGGATAGAATCAAAATTTGCTTGAAATATGATTAGATGAAACTCAAATATAATGGAGATCAAGAATTTGTAATGAAAAAAGTCGATCGAGACGAGACGATCATCTCGATTGTGTGATCGTTCGTCTCGATTTAATGAATATTGTGTTCGAGGTTTTAATTTAATCTAAACAGATTTTGGAAAAAATTTCAAATGGTCGATATGCATCATTACTATATTTGTAATCCGTGACTCAGAATCCCCCTAGATAATGAGTTTTATACGATTCGGATAATTTTTATGAATTTGGTCGCCATGATAGATCGGCCATTTTGAATTTCATCTTTTTGGCCTATATTTATAATCTGTGACTCGTAAAAACCCTTAAAATTGAGTTTTATACAAATCGGATAATCTTTTATAAATTTTGATCGTCTTAATAGATCGGCCATTTTGAATATTATCTTTTTTTACAAAAAATTATAATCTGTGACTCAAAAAAACCCTTAGAAAAAAAGGTTTATTCGAATCGGGTGATTTTTTAATAAATTTTGGTCGGCATATTGGATCGGCCATTTTGCATTCCAACTTTTTGACACTAAATTTTCAATACGTGACTTAAAAAACCCTTAGAAAATAATTTAAATACAATTCAGATAATTTATTATAAATTTTGGTCGCTATATTAGTTCGTCCATTTTTAATTTTAATTTGTTACCCAAAATTTGTAATCTATGACTCGAAACCCCCCTAGAAAATAAGTTATATACAAATCGGATAATTTTTATGAATATAGATCGCCATATTGAACCGGGAAGCTTTCATTTTCTTTCTGTGGCTCCATATTTGTAATACGTGACTCGGAAATCCCCTAAAAAATGATTTTCATACAAATCAGATGATTTTTTCATAAATTTTTGTCGCCATATTGAACCGGCCATTTTCAATTTTAAGTTTTTGTCAAAAATTGTAATCTCACACTCAAGAACCCATCACAAAATGAGTTTTATACCAATCGGATGATTTTTTAAAATAAATTTTTGTCGTCATATAGGATCGGCCATTTTGAATTTTCACTTTTGGCTCAAAATTTGTAATCTGCGATTCGAAAAACGCCTACAAAAAAAATTTGAAGAAAAGTGCTGATCGATCATTCTTAATTTTGTGTTATTGTCAAAAAATTGTAATCTTAGACTCAAAAACCCACTACAAAATGACTTTTATACAAATCGGATAATTTTTTAATTAAATTTTAGTCGCAATATTGTATCGATCATTTTGAATTTCAACTTTTTAGCCAAAATTTGAAATCTGAGACTGATTTTTCCACTTTTGGCCAGTTTTTCCGGGCTTCTGTCCCACTGTGGCCCGCAAGAAAAAAAATCTGCTTGCAATTTGAATTTATCAATCACGATCGCTTCTACTTAAAATCTATTTTTTATATAATTCGAAAGAATAAAAATGAGTAAAAATTGTTATTCTGTCAAATGAAATTCGGAATCACAAAATAGATTTTGAATAGTTCGTTGCCAATATTAGTGAAAATTTTGGAGGCTAATTTTATCTAGAGATTCAACTAAAGATCGTATCGTTGGTTGAGATCGTGATCTGGAGCGTTCCACAAAACGATGCGTAAGTGCGTTTATGGTTTCCAGGCGGAAGGCGATGGGAGCGGTACAAGTAATTGGATGAAGGAACTCGTAATTGCGTCGTTATGTAATTAGCCAGTTCGTTCGATACTACAGTTTAATTTGACCAATTCGGTTTTAAATGCTGTTTGCCTTTTACATGGATTCTTCGACAAATTCGATTTCCGCCTTTGAAAACAAGAAGATAAAACTCAATAAAAACACATTCTACAAATCTACATTTGATCTTTCTTCCCTCAAAGTATCCATTTAAAATTTAAAAAAAAGACTAAGAAACAGGACGTTTTCCTTCGTAATGAGTGGATCATTCGCCAAACTGAGTAAAATATACATCTTGAAGGGAACCGATGGCAGTAGCTAGGTGGTGATTCTCGATTCGTTAAGATATAGTATGTTAAGCATGGGGGCGTGGTTAGCGCTCGGATGGGTGACCGTTCCGGATTCTCGCGTAGTCGTGTTTCAACTACTTTTGAGTGGGTTTTGGTTTTCTGCAGTGTTCTACTTCTCTAATAAAATGTTCAGGCATTTTGAGAAATCTGAAATTTAAGCTTAGAATTATTCTTTATTTATTTAATTTAGATCAGAGTTTAAAATTAAAATACATTCCAGTGGATTGCATATTATATATCGCAACTCTGATCCATTAAAGACTATACACAAATTTAAGTATCAAATACAAAAATATGTCTATAGAATGAATATCGGCTATTTCTAAGTTTCCGTGTGAAAATTTTTTTACATGAAAATAAAATTTTGACCGTTTTTACTGAACCTGTACTTTCTGTAAAATGAAAATATATTAATTATTTCTTGCAGCATGAAGCTCTTTGGTGGCAATAAGATTTACATTTTATTCCGGCCTTAAAACAAGCACTCCTTTTTGATTGGAAGCGATTTTTTGTAGCTTTACAATTGAAGCGCCTGATGCAATAACCACCTTAGCGCTCGAGCACGCGGAGAAGGATTGTCCGCTGAACAAGTTTTGAAAATTGTTCAAATTTGAGTGTTGACAGTCCATACTTGTAGAGAATTTTATGGCGCATCTTTTTTGTATGGCAACCGAATTTCAATTCCATTTTGTTTTCAACTCGCCAGATCTTTGCGGGAATATATATTTATTCTTGAAAATGTTATGTAACATTCTTCAATATATTCTACGTCTGTTAAAGTGTTTACGAAGTTTTAAAAACATTTCAGGGGCGTGTAGTGAATTTTTGAAAATATTTTCTTCGAAATCTTGGATGCATATGTACAAACGAAAAAGTTGTGTGAGGAACTTTTGAATTTAGACAGCTTCCAGTGAGAAAAATGTTCCTTAGGGATCAAAGAAGTTTTTCCAAAAAGTTTTAGATCTTCAGTCATTTGTCACAATCCATTTGTTTACACTCGTGTCAGACGAGATTTATATTTTCTATATTCCCATACTTCTGACAATGATTCGAGTATGTTAATAAATATAAAAATGTGTTTCAATATTTCTTGCATGTTAAGGATAAATCCTCTCATTGCAGAAATTGAAACAAGCAGTGAGCGTCACCAGCAATATCTCTAGTAAAATTTTACGATTATAGGTACGCCAATCCGCCGCGGTATGTTTTCGCGATCCGAGTCGAGTACAGCGCGCCGTACATAATTTTCACATCGCCCTAACTTTTTTCCCCTAATGACGGAAGATCTAAAACTTTTTGGAAAAACTTCTTTGATCCCTGAGGAATATTTTTCTTACTGAAAGCTGTCAAAATTCGAACTTCCACCCACAACTTTTTCGTTTGTATATATATGCATCGGCCCTATTGCCAACGGCGATACCACGCTGAAAACACCAGTTCTCGTAAGATCACTGAAGTTAAGCATTGTTGGGCGCGGTTAGTACTTGGATGGGTGACCGTTCAGGAATACTGCGTGCTGTTGGCCCGTCGTGGGTGTGGTGGGCCCACATTGGTAGTAAATATCCACCTAGAAACACTACCCGAATCGGGTAGTGAGGCAATGAACTTTCGAGTTCGAACTGCTAATCAATGTATGTATGTATGTATATATATGCATCCAAGATTTTGAAGAAAATATTTTTAAAAATTCACTGCGCGGCCCTGAAATGTTTTCTAAACTTCGTAAACACCCTCACAGTCGTAGAATATGTTGCAGAATGTTACATCAAATTTTCAAGAAAAAGTATCAATACCCGGCAAAGATCTGCCGAGTTGAACGCAAAAAGGTAATGCATTTTTTTCAGCGAAAAATTCTCTTTTCCTTAAATAAATAAAAAACAAAACAACCTTCCAATTTCCTTAATGTGCAAAAAATATGCGCAATAAAATTCTCTACAAGTATAGACTGTCAACACTGAAATTTGAACAATTTTCAAAATTTCCTCCGCGGACAATACTTCTCCGCCTGTTCGAGCGCTAGAGTGGTTATTGCATTCGGCTCCTCAATTGCATTTTTTGACAGATCTTGGAAGAAAGTACTTTCAAAAAGAAACACTTTTTGCTTATGAAATTAATTAGAAAGATATAATAAAAATTGCGTATTTAACAAATTTTAATTATTGTCAAAGGCTTTTAACAAATCGTAACCAATTAATAATAATAAAAATTATATTACATTATTATAATTATGATAATAATTAATAATTAGTTAATAATAATTAATAATAATAATAATAATTTTCCCCCATCATGCACTTGACTGCAACCCAGTCCGTGAATGATGGGATAAAAACCAGGCTTTGCCCAATATGTCAAGGCACACGCTCTATCAGTACACTTGATTGCATTATAATAATGCGTCCGTGACTGATAATATATACCGGGACAGCCCCGTGCATACTATTCAAAAAATAAAAAAATCCAAATCTAACCAAAAATGCCTTCGACATATTGGGCTGTAACCATCTTAAGCCTGAAACATTATTATAATAATAACCCGCTCCGTAAACAATCTTTTAAATTAAACTATTTCAATGAATTTTTACGTTAACTTCTAAAGAAATTATAAAACAAAATAGAAACTAATTCTGAGCTCAAGTTTTAAATTCTTCTATTATTTGTTCAATAGAATTCTTTTCTTTGAGGAATATATAATAATATTTCTCTTTTATTTAGAATGTTGCAAAGATCCTAAAATATGCTCAAATGAATATTTCAACTCACTATTTTTCCACAAAAATTTTTTTTTTCGTTTTCACCTTTAAAGGCCAAAATTCTAATCTTGTAACATTTTCAATATAGAATCTTTCATGAAGGGAACAAAACAAATTTATGGTTAATTTATGCATTTTCAGTTTATTATTCTCAGTACTACCACAGCCTAATTTACTTGAAAACAATAAAAAAATTTACCTATTTAAGACGAAAAAGTGACTGAAGTGACTAATTTCTAGCCCAAAAGAAGAATAAAAGTCACCAATGTGTATTAATGATATGGCTATTAACTTTCTTTTGAATTTAAAAGAATTCATGAATCTTCAAAAAAATCGAAGTCAAATTCAAATGAATTGGAAAAAAATTTCAGTCGCTTAATTTTTGTCAAATTGGAGTCAATTTAAAGGAAATTAAAAGAAATAAAAAAAATTCGATGTTTTTAAAAATTCAAGGTGCATAAAAAATAATTTGAATTAAAAACAATTTCAAAAATATGAACAAATTCATTGAATTCAGTAAGTTTGACATTGGTTAGGAAAATTCAAGGCGTTTTTAAGGAATTTATTAAATTCCTAAGAATTTAAGGTGTGCTCAAAAGACTTCAAGATTAATTAAACAAAAACTAAAAAAAAATTAAATCCAATAAATTGTGTAGAATTCAGTTAAATAAAAAAATGCAAGAGAATTCAAAAGGATGTAAAAGAATTCAGGATAAATTAATAAGAATTCAGGGTGAATTCCAAATACATTCAAATGAATTGGAAAAAAATTTCAATCGCTTGATTTTTGTCAAATTGGAGTCAATTTAAAGGAAATTGAAAGAAATTTAAAAAATTCGATGTTTTTAAAAATTCAAGTTGAATTAAAAATAATTTGAATTAAAAACAATTTCAAAAATATGAACAAATTCATTGAATTCAGTAAGTTTGAAATTGGTTTAGAAGAATTCAAGGTGTTTTCAAGGAATTGATTAAATTCCTAAGAATTTAAGGTGTGCTCAAAAGACTTCAAGATTAATTAAACAAAAACTAAAAAAAAAAAATTAAATCCAATAAATTGTGTAGAATTCAGTTAAATAAAAAAATTCAAGAGAATTCAAAAGGATGTAAAAGAATTCAGGATAAATTAATAAGAATTCAGGGTGAATTTCAAATACATGCAAATGAATTGCAAAAAATATTTGTAAATCTTTTAAAATCCCTTGACACTTTTTAGAGCTCTTGACAATTAAAATTTTTTTTAAGAATACCCTGAAATCTTTATAATTCTTTGAAAGACCTTTAAATTATTGCAATGAATTGAAAATTACTTGTTTGAAATCCTTTTCAATCAATAATAATAATAATTTCATAATAATAATTTTGTATATTTTTTGTATTTTTTGTATTTTTCATTTAATTTTCATAATAATAATTTCAATAATAATAGTATAGAAATAAAATTAAAAAAATATTTCAAATCCTTCGAAATGCCATTAAAATACTGAAATAAATTAAGAATTTTTTGGAATCTTTTAAAATACTCTAAAATATTTCAAAGCCTTTAAAATCTTTTAAAATCCCTTCACATTTTTTAAAGTTCATGAAAATTGCTTTAAAAAAAAATAGCCTTAAATGTTTGAAATTCTTTGAAATTTTATCAAATTCTTTTGAACCTTTCTGTATATTTTGAAAGTTTCATGTAATTTTGAAAAATAACCTAAAATCATTTAAATCCTTAGGAATTTAAGACGAAAAAGTGACTGAAGTGACTAATTTCTAGCCCAAAAGGAGAATAAGAGTCACTGATGTGTATTAATGATATGGCTATTAATGTTCTTTTGAATTTAAAAGAATTCATGAGACTTCAAAACAATCGAAGTTAAATCAAAATGAATTTAAAAAAAATTGTAACCCCTTGTTTTTGGTCACATAGGAGTCAATTTAAAGGAAATTAAGAGAAATAAAAAAAATTCGATGTTTTTAAAAATTCAAGGTAAATAAAAAATAATTTGAATAAAAAACAATTTCAAAAATATGAACAAATTCATTGAATTCAGTAAGTTTGAAATTGGTTTAGAAAAATTCAAGGTGTTTTTAAGGAATTTATTAAATTCCTAAGAATTTAAGGTGTGCTCAAAAGACTTCAAGATTAATTAAACAAAAACTAAAAAAGATTTAATTCCAATCAATTTTGTAGAATTCAGATGAATAACAAAAATAAAAAAATTCAAAAGAATGTGAAAGAATTCAGGATAAATTAATGAGAATTCAGGGTGAATTCCAATTGCATTGCAAAAAATATTTGTACATCTTTTCAAATCCCTTGACATTTTTTAGAGCTCTTGAAAATTAAAAAAAATTTTCAATAATACCCTGAAATCTTTAGAATTCTTTGAAAGTCCTTTAAATTATTTAAATCAATTGAACATTACTTGGATTTTTTTTTAATTTCCTAAAAATTTGCAAATGCTTTGAAATCCTTTTCAATCCCGGGAAAAAATAAAATAAAGAAAATATTTCAAATCCTTCGAAATGCCATTAAAATACTGAAATCAATTAAGAATTTTTTGGAATCTTTTGAAATACTCTAAACTATTTCAAAGCCTTTAAAATCTTTTAAAATCCCTTGACGTTTTTTAAAATTCATGAAAATTGCTTCAAATAAAACAATAACCTAAAATGTTTGAAATTCTTTGAAATTTTATCAAATTCTTTTAAACCTTTCTGTATATTTTGAAAGTTTTATGTAGTAGTAGTAGTATACCATCAAGCCATTACCCTTTCAGGGTAGGCGTGACACTACCCGATTTTGGTGGTGTTTCTAGGTGGATAGTTTCTTGTAGTAAATAACTACATGTTCGACTCACCACACCCATGATGTGCCAACAGCACGCAGTATTCTCGAATGGTCACCCATCCAAGTACTAACCGCGCTCAACGCTGCTTAACTTCAGTGATCTGACGAGAACTGGTTTTTTCAGCGTGGTATCGCCGTTTTAATTTTGAAAAATAATCCAAAATCATTTAAATCCTTAGGAATTTACTCGAATTATTCAAATCTATCAAAATACCCCAAGATATTTCAAATCCTTTACAATATTTTGAAACCCCTTGAAATTATTTAGAGCTCTTGAAAATTTCTTTGAATTTTTAAAAATATCCTAAAATCTAAAAAAAAATTTGAAATCCATTTCAAATTATTGAAATAAGTTGAAAAATTGAAGAAACTTATTAAAGTATGTACTAAACATTCGCTTTTATATATTAAAAATGATGTGATGATAAAATTTGAAGATCTTTCGTATTACTCACCAGAAAAGATTTGTACTTGTCTGACGTTGACTTTCGAAGTACGAGCTTCTTTGTCGACATGCATTCAAAACTCGGCACATGAAAAATTATTTTATCATATTCCTACTCCTACTTCTACACGCATTAGTCATAAATGCGAACTCGAAGAAAAACGCATTAGCGTGACAGCGATACGTTTGCCAAGGCTATGTTAGTTATATTTAATTAATGTCATAAAATATTTATATAAAATAATTAGAAGGCACCACAGTATGATTTATGTTGCCTCCAATAAAGAGCTCCTTTTCATTTTTTTCTCTGTTAAAGGAGTAATAAGTAGATTTCTTATAATGTATTTGTAGGTAAATTCTGCCATCGTTATCACCTGGAAAGGATTGTGAATATAATTATAATTCAATTTATTATAATTTATTCTTAAATCTGTTTAACACTTAACTTATTTGTAAATTATATTGCCGTAATGAAATTTTTCATTTTATAAATTAAAAGAAATATTATTTCTAAAATAAATTGTGAATTGTTCGTTATAACATGTATGTGAGTATATGAATTTTAATTTGATAAATGCTACGGATAATATTAATTTTTATTATTATATAAGTTGTACAAAATTGAAGAAAATGAATGATACATAGAATGATGGCAGCAATTACCAATGTTTCAGTTTTTAAGAAATATGATAACAAATTTTTAAGTTGTCTATTTTCTCGGCAATTATTGCCTTCGCTCAATAGTAATCCCTTTGCCACTAATTTTTTATTATGCATTGAGAGATGTAGTGCATTTTTTTCATGAAAAATTAATTTTCTAATTTTTATCATAAATGATGCAAGTTATTACGAAAAAGTGAAATGTATTTTAGTATAACTTTTTTATACGTGAACATTTTTATCGAATTTGTTGTTTACGTAAAAATAAGTAAATTCTTTTATTATAAGAAGAAAATCATCCTGTCTATAGAACTTTCCAGGCCTTTATAAACGACACAGTCTCTTTCTTATTGAAAGCTAAATTAAACAAAGAAATTTCAGAAAATATAATTTGTTTCCTTCTGCGGAAATCTGTTTTTAACTTTTTTTTAATAATTTATTTTTACGCATCGCATAATTTAACCAAGAAAAATATTTTCTACCTGATATATTCTGCGTTTGTACTTGTAGAACATGTCTAATTTTACATGGATTCTTTCTATAGACAAAAATTGTATGTTAAATATTTTTCATAAAATGATTGGAAGTATAAAGTACAGCATTATAATTTTATAAAGTTTGATTAAAATCGAACTACCACCTGCAGGTCCTGAAATTTCTGACGCGTACTGGCCCAGCTTATACATTTTATTTTTTAAATCCACATTATATATGTTATAAGTAATAATACAAAAACGTTGCACAAAGTATTTGGTTTACATCGTCGGAATTACGTCGCTTTTTATATACTATTTTTATGAAGCATTGTTTTCATCTGATAGTATCTTTTTGGTTTTAAATTCAACCATTTATGTAAAAAAATTCGAAGCGAAAAAATATAAACAGAAAATTAATCAAATCAAATCTGAACAGACATTACATCCATTGCTCAAAGTGCTTAGGTGGAAATTTATGTAATTTGTTAAAAATTCGTCTTTTTTGGTAGAAAATTAATCTTTTTAGTTGAAAACTCAAATATTGGGTTGAAAATTTATGTACATATTTTATTCAAAATTCTTCTTCTCTGATGGAAAATTAATCTTCTAGTTTCCAAATTCATCTTTTTGATTAAAAATTTAAATATTCAGTTGAACATTTAACAATTTTGTTGAAAGCCCGTGTTTTCGGCTTGAAAAATCAACATTTTTCATGACATTTTTTTTATTGTTTGAAAAATCTTTCTTGGTTGATAAATTCGTGTTTTTGATTTGAAAATAGTGTCTTCAGTGTATTTTCTTCGAAATAGTAGCAAAACAGCGTCATCGCTTTAAAAAAAAGTGTCAATAGTGTTAAAACTTCAAAATATTTTAAATCCTTTGAAATCAATTGATTATTCATTATAAACTTTTGGAATACTCCTAAAGTTTTCAAATACTTTGAAATATTTTGAAATCAATTGAAACATTTTAAAACTCTTGAAAATGCCTTAGAATCTTTTAAAATATCATAAAATAATTCAAATCCTATGAGTGAACTTAAATTACTGAAATCAATTTAAAAATTCTTAGGATCTTCCAAAACACCCTAAGATATTTAAAATCCTTCAAAATCCTTCGAAATCCATTGAAATTATTTATATCTCTTGAAAATGCCTTTAGATTCTTCCAAAACACCCTATAATATTTCCAATCCTTTGAAATTTCTTCAAATTATTGAAATAAATATAAAATCCCTTCGAATCTTCAAACATTTCCTAAAATCTTTCAAGTTCTTTGAAATCTTTAAAATCACTTGAAACTTTTTAAAGCTTTCGAAAATGACTCAGAATCTTTTAAAATCATCTGATATCAGTTAAATTACTGAAACCAACCGAAAATTCCGTAGAATCTTTCAAAGTACTCTAAAAGTTTTCAAACCCTTAAAAATCTGATTAAAATGTCAACCAGATACTTATAAAAAATTAGTATTTTATAATGTTGTACATAAACTAAGTTATAAAAAAGATGGCACTCTCGTTACCTATACAAAAAAATTATGCTGAGGAAGATGCCATATATAAAATATGTGCTTAATTTCTTTATGTACCAGTGAGTACTTTTGTAATATTTTATCCATATAAAACTTTGTAATGAAGTTTTCTAAGTTTTCAGTTTTTAATAATTCTTTTATTTGAGGACCTAATACTTAACAAAAATAAGTTTGTCTAAATGTTATTTTTTCAAATCTCATCCTGGTACTTATAAAAGAAAATTGCGTATGTGATGTTACATAATTTTCAAATTTATAAATAATTGAATTAAAATGTCAACCAGATACTTATCAAAAATAAGTTTGTCCTATGGTTGTACAAAAACAGGAATATAAAAAAATGTCACCCTCGTTACCTATACAAAAAACGTATTCTGAGGAAGATGCCATTTGTAAAATATGTGCGTAATTTTGCTTTGTATAGTAGAGTACCATTGTTATATTCTTATCCATAATAAATTTTATGCTGAATTTGTCTAATTTTTCACTTAAAAAATAAAAGTAAAGACAGTATTTTTGACAATGTCTGAAAATTGATATCTTAACTTCAGAATTGATACATAATATTTTTTTAGAATGAATAGGCAATCAAACAGTTGCATTTTTGTTCGAAAATAACAATCTTCGAAAAAAAAACACAATAACATAACCTGAAATTATTCAAATTTAGACGATAAACGCTAACACAACATAGCAAAAACTTTTTTAGGATTGTGAATATTCTTTCAAACTAAACTTTAATATAATCTGAAATTGTACATCTTCTTTGAAGTCTATACTTTATACTGCGAAAAACCCAAACATAACCTAAAATTATTCAAATATTTTTCATCTTCTTTGAAATCCAATGAGTTCTTATTAAAAGAACCGATTTACGGTATAAAACGGCAACAAAAGCAAACATTGTGAATTTAATAATTCTGAATGATAATCTGAAAAATGTTATGATTTTTTTTAATTTCAAATACCAATATTCGACGAAAAAACACTAACATAACCTCAACTTTAAATTGTTCAAAAATTGTGAAGCTTCTTTGAAATATATATCGCTACATATTCCCGATCAAAACCGCTAGATTAACCTACAAGTGCATAAAAAAAATTATTTTCTTTGAAATTCGAAGAATTTTTTACTAAAAATACTGATTTCCGGTATGAAACAGCAACATTACCTATAATTGTTAAAAAGTTGTGAATCTTCTTTAAAATATAATTTCTTTAAAAATTACAATTACCAATTTCCGACGAAAAATGCCAACAAAGCCAAAATCGTTAAAAGATTCTACATCTTGTTTAAATGATTATTATAACTGTTGGAAAATACCAGCCCTATGCATTGACGTTAGTTCACGTAGCTTCTTAGCGTAAGCTGAGTTGTAGGTGGCGCTGGGTGGCATGTAAACCCCCTTCTAGAAATAATCGATTGGACACGATTCATAACGATTAAGAGTGATCAAAAGTTGAATCGTTTTGAATTGTTGCTAATTGTGTCAATTGTTTCCAATCGGGTTGAATTGAGTAAATGCACTTGCCTGCAGTGCGCCCTCTGCAGTTTTAGTTTGTAACACACATGACGCGCACGTGTTTATAGGTTGGAAATTAAATTTTTAACAATTCAACAAAAATTTCAAGTACAAAAAATAGAATGTTTGTTCAGGCGGTATACCGAATGAAGAGTCGAAATTATGTGGGTTAACGGTACGTAGAAATCATGCCATCTAACGATGTGACAGTGATATAGTGTCTTTATCAAGTAGGCAGTAGTAGTTTGATTTAGCGAGTATATTATTGTAAAACGTTTATTTGCATCTTTTTAAATTCATATTGTTGACATTTTTTGTTTGAAAGCGTAAAAAACCGCTTGTAAATAATTATCGCAATATCAAAATGCTGTAGTGACAACTTAACCTCTGATTCAGAATAATGGATACCCAATTGAAAACGATTGGAATCATTAGAATGTAGGATGGCTCCAATATTTTGAAACTCGGACTAAATAAAGTGTAGGTAACTCATTAAATTCTTTTAATTTTTAGTAGAAAAACTTATCCAATCTTTTTAAATGTCTTACAGCATAACAATTTTGAATTTATAAATAAGTTTGATTTGAAATTCTCGAAAATTTATATTTTTAAATATTTAAAATACTCAATTTTGAATATTTCAAATAATTTGGTTTGCAATGCCTAACCTTAAAATCTTTGAATTTTAAAGGTTTCAAATTTTTTATTGTATAGTATTAGATTGATCAGAAGGCTTTATGTAATTAAAAACATTGCAGAACATTGCAAAATAAATGAATTTTTAATAAATACTTAAATTTTCTACTAAAAATATCAATTTTTTACAAAAAAAATGAAATAGTTAAACTTTTAGATGAAAAAATTAATTTTCAACAAAAAAAAACGGATTTTCAACAAAAAAGTTGTATTTTCAACCAAAGTGATGAATTTTCAAATAAAATTATGAATCTTCAACTGAATAGTTAAATTAAAAAAAAAACTTTCAACAAAAATTATGAATATTTAACTGGAACACTTGATTTTCAACCAAAAAGATGAATTTTTAAACCAGAAGATTAATTTTCAAATAAAAAGAATTATTTTGTACAGGAAATACAATTTTTCAACAAAATACATGAATTTTTAACAAAATAGTTGAATTCTTGATTAAAGAAGACAAATTTTCAACCAAATAGTTGAATTTTGAACCAAAAAAAAAAAAAAAATAATTTTTAACCGTAAATGGAATAGTAACATTTTTAGTAAAAAAAAAATTAATTTTAAACGAAACATAAGAGTTTTCAACTAAAACAATGAATATTCAACTGAAACAGTTACATTTTCAAGCAAAAAAATTAATTTTTACTAAAAAATATAAATTGTCAACCAAAACTTAAATAATTAAATTTCAATTTAAAAAAATTAATGTTTAGCCAAACAAACAAAGTGATGAATTTTCAAATAAAATTGTAAATATTTAACTGAAATAGTTGAATTTTAAACCAGACAGATGAATTTTTTACTGAAATGATGAATCTTTAACTAGAATAATTGAATTTTGGACCAAGAAGATAAATTTCTACCAAAAAACGAATTTCCAACTAAAAAAGATAATTTTTCTACCAAAAATTGAATAAATAAATTTTTAGGCAAAAAAAGAAAGTTCAAAAAAAGAGAAGAATTTTTAACTAAAATTATGGAATATTC
>CAKNYM010049972.1:258135-288959 GCA_932195095.1 Andricus curvator | reverse complement strand
TATCCGTAGGATATTAGAAGATGAGAAAGAATCTGAATAGCTTTACTCTCAGTTAATTTTAATTGTTCTGTACCTAAAATACTTTAAGTAGTTTATTTAATAAATTACACGTTTTTTATACAAAATTATAGACAATGAAATGAATAATTTGATAAAAAAAACTTCACCTCATTGGCAAATTTGTTTATAACAGCACTCTCAGCTCGAGGAAATTATTACAAAACATTTATTCAATTTTTTTCATGCACATATTGCTTAAAATGTGTTGTCTCGCAAAAAGTAAATAAACGTTTTCAAATAATTCCCGCGAGACGAAAGTGCTGCCATCAAATTGCCACTTCATAACCTCGAAATCCTACTACCGATTGGCCCGATTGGGAACGATTGAAACTTTGCAACACTCAATCGTTTCCAATCGTGCACACACGATTAAGAAACACGATTAAAAACAATTCAAATTTCGTTCTATCGTTCTGAATTGTTTTCAATTAATTATTTCTAGAAGAGCCTGAATTTGTCAACAAATACATGTCAGATGTATAGGCAGGCTCCTTTTTTTACCATTTTTATCTAATAGCAAGTTTTTTGACAAATGATTTTAATTCGAAATTATGGGGGAAATTAAGAACGAAAAAGACCCTCCAAAAGAAAAGAAAATAAAAAACACGGAAATAGTTGAAAATAAAAGAAAAGACGGAAACCGGTGTATAGCTCCAGGATGTACTTCGGGTTATGATTCTAATCCTACGAAAGTTAGTGTTTTTCCTGTGCCAAAAGGTGAAGAAAATGTAAAACTATGGCAGAAAGCAATAAGACGCGACGCTTTAATTTTAAAACCGGGGCATAAAGTGTGTGAGTTACATTTTGCTCCGAAAGATATTTTGTTGGAAAGAGAAATAAAAGCGGCTGATGGAAGAACTGTTCTAGGAGTAGTAGGTTTATTGTATTTATTTATAATTTAAAAACTTATACAGTTTATTTTCTTTAGTTTTTTTCACATAAACTTATTTTGAAGTAAAGTATATATTGAATTTCTAATTTTATTTTTTAATTAGATTTAGAGGTTAAGTATGTATTTTATACTCGGTGTTTATTTTTACTTATATATTTTGTCAATTTAAATTGAACAAATATATAAATAAAAATAGACACTACATATTAAGCATCTAAATGCAATTTAATAAGAAAATTAGAAATACAATATTTAGTTTCCGTAAAAATAATTTTAAATTAAAAAAAACAACTAAATATTGTATTTCGAATTTTATTATTAGATTGGATTTAGAGGCTGAATACGTAGTGTCAATTCAAATTGAAAAAATATATAAATAAAAAAAAGAAGTATTCGGCCTCTACATCTAATTTTATAATACAACTAAAGATAGAATATTTAGTTAACTTAACATAATTTTAAATTAAAGAAAAACAACTAAATATTGTATTTCGAACTTTATTATTAGGTTATTAAATTAGATTTAGAGGCTGAATACGTAGTGTCAATTTAATTGAAAAATTGTATAAATTAAAATAGACACTACGTATTCAGCCTCTAAACCAAATTTAATAATAAAATTAGAAATACAATATTTAGGTAACTTTAAGATAATTTTAAGTTAACGAAAAACAACTAAATATTGTATTTCAAATTTTATTATTAGCTTATTAAATTAGATTGAGAGGCTCAATACGTTATATCAATTTGAATTGAAAAAATGTATAAAATAAAATGGACACTACGTGTTCAGCCTCTAAATCCAATCTAATAATAAAATTCGAAATACAATATTTAGTTTTTTTGTTTAAATTTAAAATTATTTTTACGGAAACTAAATATTGTATTTCTAATTTTCTTATTAAATTGCATTTAGATGCTTACTATGTAGTGTCTATTTTTATTTATATATTTGTTCAATTTAAATTGACAAAATATATAAGTAAAAATAAACACCGCGTATAAAATACATACTTAACCTCTAAATCTAATTAAAAAATAAAATTAGAAATTTGACATATACTTTACTTCAAAATAAGTTTATGTGAAAAAAAATAAAGAAAATAAACTGTATAAGTTTTTAAATTATAAATAAATACAATAAACCTATACTACTCCGAGAACAGTTCTTCCATCAGCCGCTTTTATTTCTCTTTCCAACAAAATATCTTTCGGAGCAAAATGTAACTCACACACTTTATGCCCCGGTTTTAAAATTAAAGTGTCGCGTCTTATTGCTTTCTGCCATAGTTTTACATTTTCTTCACCTTTTGGCACAGGAAAAACACTAACTTTCGTAGGATTAGAATCATAACCCGAAGTACATCCTGGAGCTATACACCGGTTTCCGTCTTTTCTTTTCAACTATTTCCGTGTTTTTGATTTTCTTTTCTTTTGGAGGGTCTTTTTCGTTCTTAATTTCCCCCATAATTTCGAATTCAAATCATTTGTCAAAAAACTTGCTATTAGATAAAAATGGTAAAAAAAGGAGCCTGCCTATACATCTGACATGTATTTGTTGACAAATTCAGGTTTACATGCCACCCAGGCCACCTACAACTCAGCTTACGCTAAGAAGCAGTGGGAACTAACCGAAATACACGGGCGATGCATAGGGCTTGAAAATACCAATTTTCTACGTAAATCGCCAACTCAACCTAAAATTGTTCAAACCTTATGAATCTTGTTTAAAATCTAATATGATTTTTTGATAAAAATGTCCATTTCCGACGAAAAACGCTAACACAAACCGAAATTGTTCAAGCTTGTAAATTTAAATCTAACGACCTTTTGTTTAAAAATGTAGCTTTCAGGTGAAACACACCAACATGAGCTGAAGTTGTTGAGAAATTATAAATATTCTTAAAAATCTGACGATTTCTTATAAAAAATACCGATAATTTCTGACGGAACACTGACATAATACAAAACTTTTAAAGTTTTGTCTTTCAACAATTATAAAGCATTTACTTATCTGTTGTTTGTAAGTAACAAACCGGAATTTGTAACCTATGTAGCAGTGAATAGTGATAAAAAATGTCAATGCCAGCAACTTTTTTTCTCATATTATCACTTTTTAAATATAAAACGATTGTGCATACTAAGAATATTTCAAACAAAAACCTATTTTGTGGAAAAATGTACATATATATTATTTATAAATAATATATTCATTCTCATTCATTCATCTTTCATACTATCTAGTTGTAAAAAGAGACAAAAATAGGGCAAATAGAGGTATCCGTAAAAAGTTGGCCCATGTTAATTTTTAACATTTATAATTTAAAATTGGTTGGATAATAATCTGGGATCATTATCAAATCAAAAATATAAAATGTTCGATTATTTGAAATTATAATTCAAAAGTCTGATTTCAAAAATATTTTCATGATCTATACACCATGACAATGCATGACAATTTAAGATGCAAGGTCATACAAATGTAGCAAAAAAATCAAAGTGCATATTTGAACTGATTTAAATCTAAGATTAAAAAATTTAAAAAATTAAATAAAGAAAATAAAAACATCAAACTAAATTAACTTAATAGCTTCTTCAAACCAAGCACTTCTACTAACTAACTACATTAGATGATTTCGAATTTAAGGCTCTTTCAAAATGTCATTGATTTTTCAATCATTCCAGTATTTTTTGCTGAAAAAATTAAATCCTTGAAATCATTTATAAGGCTTATAAAGTGAAATGTTCTTACGGAACATCTTCCTAAAAAAGGTCAGCTAGGAAGATAGGCCCCTAATTCACGATATTGTATTTTTTATTATTGTATTGATATTGTATACCATTATACCATTAAGCCATTTCCCTTTCGGGGTAGGCGTGACACTACCCGATTCGGGTAGTGTTTCTAGGTTGATAACTTGTAGTAAAATAACTACAAGTGTGGGCTCACCACTCCCACGATGTGCCAACAGCACTCAGTTTTCTCGAATGGTCACCCATCCAATTGCTAACCGCGCCCAACGCTGCTTAACTTCAGTGATCTGACGAGAACTGGGGTTTTCAGCGTGGTATGGCTGTTTTATAACTATTGAAAAACCAATTTCACTGAAAATATTTTCTGATTTTTGTCCTAATCACTAGAATGATAAGCTTGAAGGCTGATCTTAATCTTCAACTAATGAAGCCTAGGCAGAAATACCGTCGGATCAACAAAAAAATAATTTTATTGTAAATATGTATTCATAGTATATGACAAGAGATTCTTTCTCAAGGATTTTTCATTCTACGTCGTAATATATGTCGGTGAACAAATTATGCCACATAACATACAATTTTATCATCTACTTACAGTTTGAATAAATATTCCAGAAAAATAGATTTTTGTTGATTCTACGTTATATCTGCCGAGGCTTCAAATACTACAATTAAAAATTGCATCTAAATAATTATTTTTGGAACAAATATTTTAAATATTCTTTCGGAATTTTATTTTTATAATAAAATACAAAAATTGAAAGCGTTCAAATTTTTTTTAAATTTTGTGTACATTTCTCTGAATAATATTTACTTAATCATATTTAAAAATTGTGTTTAAAGCATTTTTTAATGGAAATAACTCAATTGTAAAAATTCATAAGAATTTCGAACTTGGTTTGTGCAGTTTTGGAAGAGCTCAAACTTATGTTACAACACTATCATGTGTTTTTAATTTATATACCATTTGTTCATTTATTATTCTTTTTTTCTCCCATCTAATGGCTATATTATTTCATTTTTCTTCCTCATAGAGGAAGCTTTGTAATGGTAACATTTTCTAAAAATTTCATATTCATTTAAATAAACCTTCCTCAATTTAAAAAAGGTCTAATACTATGTTCTAAGGAATTGTCCGGCTGTGTGTGTGTGTGTGTGTGTGTGTGAATGTGTGTGTGGATGTCATGCTTTTTTGTGAACATGATAACTAGAAAATGGTTGCAGATAAATTGATGAAATTTGCAGGACTTATTTTCCTCACTAATATCTTGAAACTGACCGAAGAATTTCTAAAAATATTTATTGCATTTTTTTAGCACTCGATAATATTTTAAAAATCGGTTTTTTATAGTAAAACTGTCTTGATTCGCATAATTCAAAGTTGATGCAAGAATATAAAAGATTCCTTAGTTCGAGACAAATCGATTGACCTATAATATTAAAATATTTTATTGAAGATTAGGGAAGTTATGGTAATTTATATATATATTTTTTTAAATCGGGTTTTTATAGTAAAACTTTTTTGGTTAGCATAGTTCAAAGTTGATGCAAGAACAGAAAAGATGTGTTGATTTGAGTCGAATCGATTGACCTATGTATGTATACCATTAAGCCATTTCCCTTTCGGGGTAGGCGTGACACTACCCGATTCGGGTAGTGTTTCTAGGTTGATAACTTGTAGTAAATAACTACAAGTGTGGGCTCACCACACCCACGATGTGCCAACAGCACTCAGTTTTTCTCGAATGGTCACCCATCCAAGTGCTAGCCGCGCCCAACGCTGCTTAACTTCAGTGATCTGACGAGAACTGGTTTTTTCAGCGTGGTATGGCTGTTGGCTGACCTATAATATTAATAAATTTTATTCAAGAGTAAGGAAGCCATTTTAATGCATAATATTTGAAAATACGGTTTTTTATAGTAAAACTTTTTTATTCAACATAATTCAAAGTTGATGCAAGAATATAAAAAATTCCTTGATTCGAAACGAACCGATCGACCTATAATATTAATACATTTTATTAAAGAGTAGGGAAGTTATGGTAATTTATATATTTTGAAAATCGGTTCTTTATAGCAAAACTTTTTTTCCAATATCATAATTCAAAGTTGATGCAAGAACAGAAAAGATGTGATGACTCGGGTCGAATCGATTGACCTATAATATTGATACATTTTATTGAAGAGTAAGGATGCTATGGTAATGCATAATACTTGAAAATACGGTTTTTTATAGTAAAACTTTTCTCACTAACATAATTCAAAATTGATGCAAGAATGGAAAACATTCCTTGATTCGAGGAAAATCGATTGATCTATAATATTAATACACTTTATTGAAGATTAAGAAAGTTATGCTAATTTATAATATTTGAGTCATCTGTTTCAAACAAAAAAACTTTTTTCATGGACATAATTCAAAGTTGACGCATGAATAGAAAAGATTTTTTGATCATAAATTTTCAAATAGAGTAATTCTGACAATTTTTGTAAAGAAATCATAAAGCTGGGAAGGGGATAGGGTGCGACAGAAATTTTCCCTAACCCTTTCCAGCTCGGGAAGCAAAGTGCTCGTGAAATGAGCACCGTATAATTATAAATACAAACAAAGTGTTTTGTTGGCTCGAGAAGGGTTTTTATATTTTTATAAATAATATCATTGCTAAATATGTTTTCAACAGTTTTATTGTAATCATTTCTATTAGCTGATGTTTACTATTTCAACCTAAAACCTATTCAAATTAAAGCAGTAAAAAATCAATCTTAGATAAATACATAATATTAATCTTTGAGGATTAAATTTCAAAACACTGAAAATTGAATTTTCTTAACATTAAATGTTTTAAACTACTTGAAATTTTACACTTTTCGAGAATTTTCATTTGAAGCGAATTTTACAAAAACAATGCTCTCAAAGTTTTTAATTTTAAAAATTTTAATTCAGAAAACCATACCACAAAGCAAATCCAAATATCAAGTTTTATTTCATTAGAGTGTCTGAAAAGAATGTGTGTTTTTGAATTTTGCAAACGCTCCCCCCTAAATGCCTTATTTTTAGTGAAAGAGCACTACAATAAATTTCCATTTTTTTTAAAGAAAATTGTTTAGATGTTCAACTTGGCTGTTTTAGGTCTGAAAATTAATTTTCTTAGTTTACGATCTTTTTAAATATAAATTTAGGCCTAAGACATTCTTTCATCCCAAAAATCTATTTGTTTTTGATTGAAGAAAAAGACCTAAATTCATGAAAAAAAAATATCAGACCGCCCCCGTCTGAAAGTTCGACTTTCGAGGCCTGTACTCGAAAGTGACCAATATCAGGCCTCAACTTTCTTCCCGCTACGTCATCACTTTTCTTCCCTAGGGAAGAAGACGAATTGAAGTTCATCTTTCATGAGATTGTCCGAGATATGACGCCGGCGTCCAGCAGAACTGTTATCAAAAGTTACAGATAAATTACCATAAATTTCCGTGAATTACCATACATTTCTATAAATTTCCACAAAATTGATCAATTATGGTAATTTGAGAAATTTACGGAAATTTTCGAAATTTAATGAAATTAGGAAGCAAAAATTATAAAAATGCAACACTGCACAAAAATCAAAATTAATTAACTAGCTTACATTCGTTTCACGCAATTTATATCTAAAAATAAGTAATTCTATAGTTAGAATAAAGCACCGTAGGTATTTAGGACATTTAATTTTTTTTTTAGAAATAGCTAGCAATACGTACTCCATATTTCGTAGATTTTTGTTTTTAATTAAATGGCGGAATACGGGTTCCTTTATTTTTACCATAGAATGATACATCCAAATATCAAATCATCCCGATACCTAGTAAGTACCTAGTAAGTAAAATAATAAGATTATTAAAATTCAAGAGTACAAAATAAATATGAAAATTAAAGATAGAAACTCAGTTTATAATTGGCTCGAAGCACTAATTGTAGTCTATAATTAAAAATAAAAAGCATAAAATAAATACCCTTAATTATAGGTTTGCTTGTTAAATTGCCAACATGTATTGTTTTTTTCAATGTCAAATTCAGATGACCATGACACCATAACAGGAAAGCTATTGTCGAGCCCTCATCACATACAATTTGTAATCTGCAATGTATCGTTTTTCACCCAATCCATCCAATTGAGCGCCTACACGATTATTCATTGTGCAGATCGTGGAAAAAAAGTAGGAACTCGTTGATTGGCCGCCTACGCTTTCGACTAAGTGGAATATAATTGACCTGCGAAGCATCGAAATTCCGTATAGTACGAATCCTAAATGGAAGAAAGATCGTTGCGTACTTATCGTATTACGCTTTAGTAAGCAATTCAAGGGAAAAAAAAAACAATTTAACTGTTACGCTTCTAGGACCTCGTTACTTTTACGCTTTATCGACTTGAGCTTTTATTATCGAATGTTTATCGCCCATTTTGAATTTATATGAGGTTTTAAGGACATGATATTTTCATTTCGAAGCGAATCTAGTTTCCCAGAGAAAAATAAATGGTGAATCGAAATGAAATTCGTACTTTTATTAAAGTTTCAGAACCCAAACTGCTCCCGAAACAAAATATTTAATTTTTTAACCAAAGAGATGAAATTTTAACTGAAATGATGAAACTTCAACCAAAAAAAAGTGAATTTTCAACAAAATAGTTCAACTTTCAACTATATATAGATGAATTTCAAACCAACAAGATTAATTATTTACCAAGAAGACCAATTTCCTACTACTAAAAAAGACAAATTTTAAACCAAATATTTGAATTTTCAACTAAAAGGATCAGTTTTCAACCGAAAGTGTAAAAGTTGAATTTTCAGTTAAAAAGATTAATTTTTAACCGAAAAAAATGAATTTGCAATGAAATAATTAAATTTTTGACTAAAATGATGAATTTTCAACAACAAAAAAAGAGTGTTCAAGTACTTCAACTTTTAACCAAATAGTTGAATTTTTAGTTGAAAAGATTGATATTAATCTTAAAAAAGGAAAATTTTTAATAAACTAGATTAATTTTCAGCAAAGAGATGAATTTTTAACTGAAATGATGAATTTTTTTGAAAAACCGAATTTTTGATAAAGTAGTTAAATTTTCAACGAAGCATAGTTGAACTTTCAACCAAACAAAAATATGAATTTTCAACAACAAAATGTAATAGGTGAATTGATATTTAAAAAAAAAAAATATTTTTGTTTCAAATCAGAACAGTTGAATTCAACTAAAAATACGAATTTTCAATAAAATAGTTCAATCTTCACCCAAAACAGATAAATTGTCAACAAAATAATTTAATTTTCAGCCAAAAACAATTAACTTTTTACTATAAGAGATGAACTTTCGATAAAGTATTTGAGTTTTTAAAATAAGAAGACGAATTTAAAAAAAAACAGTTTTTTAGACCCAAAGATATGAACTCTCAACTAAAAAGTTAATTTTTAACCAAATAGTTTAATTTTAATCCAAAAAGATCAATTTTTATCCAAAAATAGAACAGTTAAATTTGCAGTTCAAAAAATTTATTTGCAACTAGAAAAAAATGAATTTTTCACAAAATAGTTAAATTTTTAACCAAAAAGATTAATTTAGAGATTAATCGTCAGCAAAACAATGTATATCTAAATCCCTCTTTTCCCCTCTTTCAAAGAATTCCTCTTAAATTTTCAAGAAACTTTCCCCTTTCTCATTTTTTAGCTTAAATGCTAACTGAATTGATAGAACCCAGTAAAAAAATTCAACTATTTTTGTTGAAACCTAATTTTTTGTCTTGGAAAAGTCCAATACTATATTTTTAGTACAGAATTTATCTCTTCTGGTTAAAAATTCTACTATTTCATTAACCATTTAATTATTTAGTTGAGAATTCGACTATTTTTTGGAAAAGTAATCTTTTTGGTTGAAAATTCAACCATACGTGGTTGAAAGTTGAAGTACTTTATTAAAGATCCTTTTTTTTTGCTGACGATTAATTATTTCAGTTGAAAATTCAACTATTTGGTTGAAAATTCGTCTTTTTCGGTAGTAGGAAATTAATCTTCTTGCTTAATCTTAAGTCAGTTAAATGCCAACAAATCCAAAGAATGACGTATAAAATCTTAAAAATGTAATATTTCAGCCCTTATAATGGTCTGTTTTTGAAGCCAATGGGTAGTATTTTTGGTCTCATTTGGGTTCATTTTTTTATAAACGTATGGTACCATCAGTTTTATTTTCTGGAAAACAATTATTATATTTACATAAATTAATCATTTTATTTATTCTGGGACTATTTGAGGCCCGAGGACCACGTTTTAAAATTATTTTAAAAATAAATGAAAAATATGAATTTATTTTTTTACCCAACGGAACAAGTTTAGGGGTGCGTCATAAAAAAAACATTGAGTTTTTTTAGGACACCCTATTGGACACTTTGCATTTAAATTGTGTTTAAAATAATTAAATTTTTAATTTAAATTTAAGATCAATATATATATATATATTAACAAATATATGAAAGTTAAATATATATAATAATAATATAAATTTTACATAAGTCCAGATGCCCAAGTGAAAAAAATAGGACATAACCTCGCCCCCCCACCCCATAATAAGACCAAAGTTAATTTTTTTTTGTTTATCAATTTTTTCAAATGTTTATTTGCATATTTTCCAGAATCTCCATGGCAGGAAATCGCAGTGTCGCCATCTCTTTCTTTTTTTTCGAATAGAGAGGGAAAAATATAAAGCGCGATATTAGGGAATATTTTATGAAAAAAAGGTAAATTTTGTCTTTTGATCAAAAAGTAGGAAATTTTATGGGTTTACAAAGTTTAAGAGGACAGGAGGAAAAGCCAGCGAAAAGTAGTACATGTCCTCCTAAATGAGGTCTGGTCACCCTAGTTTAAATAAAAATGCTTCTACATAAATTCGGTACAAACATGGTCTAACCCGTGATTCTTTTTGATTTGAAAATCACCCCTTCTACTAGAAAGTATTATTTTTAAGGAAAATTAGTTTCATTTTTCATAAAAAGATTCATCGAATGCTTCTTTTTCGATAAACCTCATTTTCATTCAGGAAACTGGTACTCGAAATGAATTTTTCGAAATTGATACGTACAATCATTATTCAAAATTCACAGTTTCAAAGAATCTTTTCAAGCTAAATATGTAAAGATTTACTTCCAAGAAGAAATTTCGTAAGACAACATCAATTGCGACTTCCTATCTTATTAGAATGTTTCCCCCAGTCTAATAAATGAATCAACTTATTATTAAAGAAGCTTGTTAGACATTCTCATCTGTAGTTCTTGAAGTATCAGGAAATATTATTTCTAATATTCCTTTCCTCAAAGACTTTTTTATAACAAAATATCAATTTAAGTTAATTTAATATCCAAAATATGTAAAACTAAAAAAAAATTGAAACTTGAAAATATAACTTTTAAATTTGATTCTCTCGTGTATTACTTTGAATTATTGCACAATGCGAGTTTGAATAATTCCACTCGAAGACATCCAGCATTGAAATTGTAAACGACGTGCAAGCTAAATTCGCCGAAATGCATTTGTCACGCTCAAAGGCTCGCATGTGGAGTTAAATCGCAGAAGGCAATCGTTTGTCAAAGGTATTTCCATTCCAAATTTAACACAGTATCCAATAGAGAGCAACAATCAGTCAGCAGGAATTTTATTCTCTTTTTTCAGAGAGATAAACGTTTTTTTCTAGATCAGAAAAAACAATACAAATTTTTTGAAGTTCTCAATGAAAAAATTTTATTTTATATAATGTTAATTTAGTTATTTAAAACTAGAAGTTAAAACCACCTTTTTTGACAGAAATCGCCCGACAGAACAATTCTTAACGGACTTTTATGTTCTTTTAGAAATGACTGTAAGTCTTCCAGGTTTAACGAGTGACTGCGAATATTTCACTCCAAGTAAACAAAAATTTGTTATTTAACAACAAAGTTTAATTTTTTTCTAGAGCTTATCAGTGATCACATTTCTTTTAAGACTTTCAAGTTCATTAAAAAATCTCATGAATTACGTCATAATTATTTAATTAATTAATTATAAATAATGTCCAGTGGGTTAGAGCAAGAATTTTTCTATTATTTTATAAACAAACTGATGAACAAAAGTAATTTGTTCGTGATTCGGAATGACGAACTCTTTTTTTTTTAATATTTGAATATTTTTAAATATTTGATTCGCCCAACGACATTTATTTGTCGAATCAACCAAATACTCTATCTACCAAAATATTTGGTTAAAACAACGAAAAAATTTAGATGGGTCAACGAAATCCTTTTCTGAGTGCATATATTTTTACTATTTTTTCATGAATAGGCTTCATTTTTTCTGTGGCATTCATTCAAAATATCTTGCCAAAGACTATTTGCTGTCATATTTTGAAAAGTCAAAAACTCTTAATTATATAAACCATTTTTATAAACGAATGCACATTTTTAACATTTCTTCATAAATACGCTTCATTTTTTGTGTGGAATTAAAGAAAAATATCTTGCCGAAGACTCCTCACTGTTATGTTTTTTATAGTGACGAAAACTGTGAATTATATAAACAATTTGTATAAACAAATGCACATTTTTACCATTTTTCCATGAATACGCTTCATTTTTTGTGTGAAATAAACTCAAAATATCTTGCCAAATATTCCTGGCTGTTATATTTTTCATAGTGATAAAAAATAGTAATTATATAAATAATTTTTATGGACAAATGGAAATTTTTTCCATTTTTTCACAACAAGATTTAATTTTGTTGCGAAATCAACTCGAAATGTCTTTCCAAAGACTCCTTGTTGTTATATTTTTCATACAGTAACAATTTATAAAATATGACAGCAAGGAGTCTTTGGCAAGGCGTTTCAAGTTTATTCCGCAAAAAAATTTAGACTATTCATTAGAGAATGGTCAAAATGTTCATTTATTTATAAACATTTTTATTTGATTTACAAATTTTCTTATTATGAAAAATATGACAGTAAGTAGTCTTTGGCAACGCGTTTCAAGTTAATTCCGCAAAACATTAAAACTATTTTTGGAAAAAGTGGTTCAAATGTGCATTTATTTATAAAAATTCTTTATATAATTAACAGTTTTTATTAATTTGAAAAATATGAAAGCAAGGAGTCTTTGACAATACATTTTGAGTTGATTCCGTAATAATCAAACCCACTTTTAGAAAAATGAGTAAAATAAGCATTTGTTTATAGAAAATTGTTTATACAATTAACGGCTTTTGTCATTATGAAACATATAATAGCAATGAGTCTTTGGTAGGGCATGTATAGCTTATTGCGCAAAAGAAAATGTAGACTATTTATGAAAACACAGTAAAAATATACATTTGTTTGTAAAAATTTCTTAAATAATTGCTAAATAGCAGCTATTCTCAACAAGATGTAAGCGCACAATAATATATGTCATATTCAATACAAAAGCTACGAATTTAAAAAAGATAATCATTGCGATTCACGAAAAAATTACTTTTTCATTATTTTGCTTCTAACATTATAAATTGGAAGATTAACGGTCATTAAAAAAAAACTTTAAAATCCTTTAAGAATTGTACTATCAAGCGATTTTTGTCCAAAATCCATTATTGAACAAATTTTGTTATATTAAGTGTTTTAATATGTTTTGAAGCAATAAATAATGATTCATAATTTTTAATTTTTAATGAGATTCTCTCAAAATTGACGAATTTCAGACCAAAATTTTTAAAATTGGACAATTTCATCAGAATCGAGTTGAAATTGTCTTATTTATAATTCAAAACGCTTAAAATTAAATAATCTCAGATTATAAATTAGAAAATTGGATCATTTAGATTTCAAATGGAATAAAATTTTATCATTTCTAATTCAAAGCAATCAAAATTGAATAATTTAAAGTTGAAGACTTTTAAATTTGCATAATTTTCATTTCGAAGCAATTGAAATTTGACAATTTGGAATTGAAAATATTAAAGGTTTCAAAGTGAAAACCTCTGAAATTCTAGAGTTTTGATTGTTATTATATACAAAAAATATTATTTAAAATTGAAATTGATAAGAAAATTTTTTCTAAGATCAAAATATAAATTCACCGAAATTTTCACCGATCAAAGCGGAAAAATTATCAATTATAAACCTTTAAAATTGAATTATTCTGAACAATAGTTCAGAATGAAGAATGTAGATACTAAAAGCTTTTTACGCAAAAACCCTTCAAAATTACAATTCCTTTCAGTGAATTAGAATCATTGAAAAATTCACTATGTTCAAATTGTTAATTATTCTTATCAATATTCAGCCACTTCAATTTGGTTTGCAAAATTAAAACTTATCGAAGGGAAAAATAGAAAATCCAGCGTTCAACGTGAAAATTCAGAACAGCTCTAAAATTGGAAACATTCAAAATTAAAGAAATTATACAGTTACTAACGTTCCAATTTCAAATAGTTTAATTTTCATCTATTTTGATTTTAAACAACATCATTTTTTACTTTTTAATTTCAAATGCTTTAATTTTCAGCAGTGCCTTTCAAGTTATTATTCATTCTTATGATTTTCCAAACAAATATTTGTAAATGTTGATATTACATTGAAAATTAGAAATCTTTGAAATTTTACAATTTTAAGCTTTTCAATTCGAAAATGTTTCTGATGTTAAGTTTGAACATTTTCAAATAAAGAATTATTATTCAATTTTCAATGCTTGCTCATAAATTTTTTTCATTTTCAAGGCTTGAATTTAAGAAATTATTGTCTAAAGTTTTCATTGTTTTGAATTTATTTTGAAGGCATCACAATCAAAATTGTTCAATCACAAATTCTTAAAACTGAAAACTTTGAAACTATCAACTATTTTAATTCGATATTCTACGATTTCGAAGAATTTAAAAGACAAGAGAGTTTTAAAAGTTAAAAATTGAAACAAAACAATTTAGAATATTTTAATCTAAAATGCGGTTGCAAAGTAGTATCGACGTATTCACTATGGGTGCATTTATTTGTGCTTATTTTATGAGCATTTTGCTTCCTCATGAGTATCAAATAAATTTGCTTCCTCATAGAGGGAGGTTTTCCCTAACAAAAGAAAAAAATCAATTTTCAATTGTCAGTTGTCAATCAGTTGTCAAAATGTCAATTGATATGTAGTGTTACAATGAACAACTCTCTGACCTACGGTAGTTTTATATTTCAAATTAAAACCTCATTGAAACAATGTAACTTTTCTTAAAACTTTCTGAGTAGCTATTGATTAATCAATAATGGTCTTCGAAATTTCGCCAATAGATCAATCCACGCGTCTCGAAGACGCGAACAAATATATGATATACATTATGGTTGTATTCTCAATACTAAAAAAGTTTCCTCATGTCAACAAGATAAACAATATATTTGTTAAATTTATGAAACGGTATTGCTAGATCGTAAGAGGTCATAGAAGGTTCGTCAATAGGTCATTCGCCGTGTCTCGAAGACGCAAACACTTCAGAAACAGTACTGTAGTACTCCTAATATGAACAAAGTTTTTCTGGTATAAATAGAATACACAATTTTTTTGAAACTTCATAAATCGGTACTGTTCAGTCATGGAAGGTTTACCAATAGGTCAATCGATGAGTCTCAAGGACGCGAACAAAAACTCTACATGTACTATTGTCGTGTTTTGAATATCAACAAAGTTTTCTTCATATGAATAGAATAAACCATTTTTTCGAAACTTCATAAATCGGTACTGTTCGGTCATAAAAGGTTCACCAATAGGTCAATCGATGAGTCTCAAGGACGCGAACAAAAACTTTATGTATAATATTGTCGTGTTTTGAATATCAAAAAAGTTTTTTTCATATAAACAGAATAAAGCATTTTTTTGAAACTTCAGAAATCGGTACTGTTCGGTCATAAAAGGTTCACCAATAGGTCAATCGATGAGTCTCAAGGACGCAAACAAAAACTCTACATGTGATATTGTCGTGTTTTGAATATCAACAAAGTTTTCTTCATATGAATAGAATAAACCATTTTTTTGAAACTTCATAAATCGGTACTGTTCGGTCATAAAAGGTTCACCAATAGGTCAATCGATGAGTCTCAAGGACACGAACAAAAACTTTATTTTTAATATTGTCGTGTTTTGAATATCAACAAAGTTTTTTTCATATAAACAGAATAAACCATTTTTCTGAAACTTCATAAATCGGTACTAGTGGGTTATGAAAAGTTCACCAATAGGTCACTCGACGCGTCTCAAGGACGCGAACATATACTTGACATGTAATATGTCGTATTTTGAATAACGAACAAATTTTGCTCATATGAACAGAATAAACCATTTTTTGAAACTTCATAAATCGGTACTGGTGGGTTATGAAAAGTTCATCAATAGGTCAATCGATGCGTCTCAAGGACGCGAACAAATACTTCATATGTGATATTGTCGTATTTCGAATAACGAAAAAATTTTGCTCATATAAACAGAACAAACCATTTTTTGAAACTTCATAAATCGGTACTAGTAGGTCATAAAAGTTTCAATAATAGGTCGACCGATGCGTTTCAGAGACGTGAACAAATAAGTTAGATATCGTATCGTTGTATTTTGAATATCAAAAAAGTATATTTGAAAATGTAGGTCATTACAAACCTCCCTCTATGAGGAAGCAGATTGAATTCACAACTAAATATCAAGGCTTTTAATATGAAACTTCGCAATTTGGAAATATTTAACAGTGAAATTGTCTTGACATTTTGAGTATTTAAATTTGAAACTACAACATAGTGAAATTCGAAATTGGAAGTTGTCGAAAATTCAGACATTTCGAACCAAATATTTTCGACTTTGGAAGCAAACAAAAATTAGTGTCAAGGCCTTTATAATCAAACCGTTTTATAATTGCGCTTTCAAAACTATAGTTTTGAATTAAAATTTCGGAAATTTCAAAGATAATAAATATATTATTACTAATTATTCTGTCATGTTTACAAATAATTATACATTTTCTTGTTTAAATTTAATTATTCAATACTCTTCATTTTATAGTAGGTGTGGTTTTTGATATAATTCACCTACATTTTTTAATTTGTTATTTTCAACTATAATTTCAAATTATAAAATTTTATCAAAATTTGTGAACTGATTTCATATTCAAAAAAGGGCTCTCATGATATTTTGCTCTACTGCGATAAAATTTTGTTCATATTGCTTTTGTTGACTCCAATCTGAATTTCGTTCTATGGAATGGGACGATTATCATTTTAAGGTACAATTTATTCAAATTGTGTCTCGCCTCACAATACTTTAGTATTGTACTTGTTTTGAACAACAAAGAATATCTGGTCCACCCAACTATTATTTCATGACCATGACTCAACCTTTAACTTTTTACCTGATTTTTTTTTGTTTGTTCACCAATCAATAAACCGAAATAATGATTGAAACCAGTGACGTACATGAGTCGATTTTAACAGACTATAATCTAATTCGACTCAGCGTGTCCGAATGTCGAATTTTCCAACCCGACTCAAGTTGAGATCAAATTGAAGTCAAACCGAATTAACTCAGCGCCTGAGTTATATAAGTCAATTTTTCCGAACCAAAACAAGCTGTCATCGAAGCGAAAAAATCTGAATCGACTCAGAGGGGGAGTCATGAAAAGAATTTTCCAGCCCGACTCAAGCTGTAATCGAATCGAAAAAATCCGAAACGACTTATCGCCTGAGTCATAAGTCGAATTTTTCGAACCGGCTCAAGCTGTGATCGAATTAGAAATATCTGAACCGAATCAGCGCTTGAGGAATGAGTTGAATTTTCCGAACCGATTCACGTGCTGAGTCTATTTGGATTGTTTAGATTCAATCGCAGCTTGAGTCAGTTCGGAAAATCCGGCACATGTCTCACCTGCTAGTTCGGATTTTTTCGATCCGACCACAGCTTGAGTCGGTGTCGAAAAATTCGACATTCGAACACATCGATGAGATGTCGGTTTTGAGTCGAGTTGAATTATTTTGCACAAAACTGAAGAACATCCAAAAAAAACTTTGGTATTCTCATATTTTTAAATCGTGAGATGACCAGTCGAATCATCTCTTTCATTACTGACTCAGTTTTTAATTAATCCCAATATCCGTAACCAAGTTCCAAGCCTGTATGACCTTGCTTCAAACTTCAACTCTCATCCTGGTACCTGATTTGGTCACCATTTATCCAACAATTAACAAACTGTGGGTGACTTAATAACACAAATTCTCTCTATCCTCTATTTTATATTGAAAAAAGGCTCCTTCAGTGCCTCCACCTAAGGCCTGAGGTCAATCATGGATCATCAAGCGGTATAAAAGGATCCGAGAGCATCGATCACACGATCAGTGTAGCAAGACGACAAATGCGCGTTGCACGATCCGATCGTCGTGCCATAATAACTCGGGCCGATCCCAAGGGTATAAATGATGTCCCAACCGGAACCGAGCCTCAGTGTGTCATACGAAAAGGACATGTCAACGTCGAAGAGCAGCTCACTTCTTCGCCTCAACCAGGAAGGTCGTGGGACCAGCGATTGGCAGGACCACGACACCGACTCGGAGATCAGCGACAACGAGTTCCTGACCAAGGGCGCCTTCCTGCTGACGCCCAGCCACGACCTCAGCATGGAGAAGGCGGCGACCATTTGCGAGAAAATGAACTTCCGGTGAGAGAATTTCTTCGCGGCAGTGCGGAATGTGAACCACCATCGTCATCCCTCATCCCCCGGTCTGTTCACCATCACCATTCACCATCCTCTCTCTTTCACAATTTCTCTCTGGTGCCCTTCTCCATTCCTCATACCAATTCACCATCCCTTCCTTGAGGTCTCAGAAATCTTACCCCATCTCTCTTTATTTCTATCTCCTGCTTTTTTTCGTGCATAAGTGGTCCCACTATCTCGAAGATCGTTTTCCGAACTGGCTACCTATACCAAAGATACGATGTGAGGCTCTGGAATAGAAGGAAATATAAGGGCGTTCGAGATTGCAGTAGCTTGGTAAAATTCTTCCTTTCTGGTGAACCATTTTTCTAAGGTCACCTCAGTGGTTAAAAACCGCACTTTTTTGGACAAATATCGCCACAGGGGGGCTGAACCAAGTTTGAATGAAAGTTCCAAGTAAATGGGATTACAATTTTGTTTTATGATAATATGGCATCCTGAGAACGTTTCAAGATTAAAATCAAAATAATCGCTCGGACGGTTTTTGATAAAAGTCGATTTTTGTATTTAATTACTAATTTATGACGAATTTTTCATAAGATATGGTAAATATTGTTTCACATTTTTTTTATTCGATTTTTGTTGTTAAATGTGGTCTTCTCTCACCTCACGAATACGTCTAGATGAAAATTAAAATTATCGGAGGCGTATTTTTCGAAAAAAACCAACTTTGTATTTCATTCCTAAAAAATTTTAAAAATTTTTATAGGATTATATAATAAATATTGGATAAAATCTTTTTAATACATTTTTTTATTGATTGTAAATGTCTGTAACTCGAAGAATATTTTTCAAGATGAAAATGAAAATAATCAGTATTATTGGCATATTTTTGATACTACAGTAATATTGAATCGAAAAAATCGATTGAAAAAAATGTTGACCAATTTTTACCATATAATCTTGAAATAAGTTGTGCATTTCTGAGTAAATACAAAAATCGATCTTTATCCAAAAAAAAACCCTCGGAATATCTTCATTTTCAGCTCAAAAAATTCGCGTGGTAATAAAAAACATCATCATCATGTTTATTTAATCCTTTTTCATTTTTTATCAATAACAATTGATATGGCACCAATGAATTTGTATTGAAAATATTTACAACTTAAGAGAAGAAAATAAATAAAAATATTAAAATTAAAAAGAGGAGAAAAAGCTAATATTCTCCTAAAGGTTTTTTTCTAAGCACGAAAACAACGAAAATATTCACAGTTCAACCTTTGACCTCGAATAGGGATTTTTTTCAAAAAGGATCCAGAAATTCCAAGAATATGTTGCATTTTTTCAAGCTATACGGTTTTTGAACCACCCCAGTTCAAAAAGTTTAATTTCCAATGTCAGGAACTTTTCAACCCTTTCCTTTTAGTGACAAAAATTCAATGGATTTTTTTTCAATTTTTTTTTGACAAGTTGCACTGGTATTGAAAAATTTGAAAAATTCGCTAAATTTTTAATTTTTTAAATATAGTATAAAATTTGTATGTACAATTTTATGTAGCAAGCAACATTGATTCTCAAAAAGTTAAAAGGTTTACACGTGAAACCTGTTTTATTGAAAATAATGTAAAAAATTATTTTGCTTCTCTTCAAAAAAAGTTTCTACCTCTGTCACGGAAGTTTGAAAATCACTGAAAGTGGCAAAATTTACCAAAATTAAGAGAAAAATATATTTCTTTGTGAAACAATAAAATGATAGTACGTTATTCTTATTCAAATGAAATAAGATTCAAGTACACACTTTTTAACATCTCAAAAATCAATGTTTTGTCCATCAAAAAAGAAATCATGCATCGAACAAAAACTTGTATCTTCAGTAAGACTTTTATAAATTTTGTTTGAATTCCAGAAAGTTTCTGTCACTAACATGAGAAAATTGAACGGGTTCCACTTTTGCAAATTGATCCTTTCATTTTTAAGCATCACCCTCCTGAGGATATTGAAAATTTTGCCGGGAACCTTTCAAAATTTTATTTTCCGAAATGATGCCAATTTCATTTTAATTTTTGTATTTTTCAACTAATCCAGATATTTATTGTAACTTTTTTATTGTTTCCAGGGGTTTCACGCCGTTTCGTAATCCGACGTAAAACTTGAAATAACTTAAAAATTAACAAAACGGCGTCGTTATTTCTGAAAATAAAACTTCCAATTTTTTAAAAAATATGCAAGACTCGAAAAAAGGTTGCACAGTAAAGTTTTTTGGTAATTCGCACCGTTTTCGAAATATATGCACATATATGTATTTTTTCAAAAACTTACAATTTTCTCTGTCTCTTTTATTAAGAATGTTTAAGGTATCATTTTTCACGATGCGAATGACAAATTTTTTTCTTATAACTTTATTATTGTACGTTCTGTGTATCTTTTTTTTTCTTTAAAAATTATAATTTAAAGGAAAATATTGCATTATTGAATTAAAACGTGGAAACTTTACCCAAATTGAACTCTAGAAAAATATCGGTTCGATTGTTTTTGAACTTTTACGATCGCAAATTTTTATTCTTCAACATAAATTTATTGTGATAAAATTTAGAAACCATAATTATTCTTATAAAGCTCTATTCAGGGAAAATTCATAATATAATATTAATTTTTAAGGAGATAGTCCAGTAGACGTAATAAGTTATTATTCATGGGAATCTGAATAATAGCAATTGTATTGTTAATTAATCTTGTTGTTTTTGATAGCAATGATTAAAATTGATCTAAAACTCTGTGTTTGACTGTCTGAAATAGTTGCAAGGCAATTACGAAGTTACTACAAAGTGCTCAGGATGTTGCATTCAACCCTTGAAGTACTAAGTCGTTCTGGCATGAAATTCCAAATTGCTATTTTAAAGAGATGCTTGGCTTCAAGATTAAATTGCTAAAACAAAAAAATATATATGAAATACCAAAAATAAAGTGACCATAAGATTTTTATTCACACTCTTATTCATTGCAAATTTAAATTTTAATCATAATAGAACAAGTTTATTAGGGTGCCCAATAAAAATTTTACTGTTTAAATTTTGCAAACACTTCCCCCTAAGTTTCTTCCTGATTTTCGATTTTATAAAAATTCAAATTTAAGAGTAAAAAATTCTTTCATTCCTAGAAAGTATTTTTTATTTATTGGAGAATAAGCTTTGGAATTTCCTCAAACAAAAAATTGTTTGTGAAGTTATGATTGGAACTCTATTGAATTATTTTGAAATCAACCTGCAATTTTTGGAACTCCATTGAAATTCACTGAATTGAATAGATTTATCACCGAGTTTCAATTTTTTTAATTCACCCTGAAAATTGTTAAGGTCACCTGGAATTCTTGTAAATTTTATTAGATTTATATGCACTCCCATTCACCTGAATTCAATGGAATTTTTTTGGATTTTCAAATTTTGGTTGCATTCGCTTGAATTATTTTTAATTCACCTCGAATTCTTTTAAATACATCTTGAATTCGTATGAATTCTATCCAATTATGTTGAATTCCTCTAAATTCACTCCTGAATTACTGAAATCAATGGAATATTTTGAATTAAAAATTTTGTTTGCAAGTTATTTGAATTCATTTTGAATTCACCCTAAATTCCAAATAATTGATCCTTAATTATTGTTAATTCCTTGAAATTTATTTCAATTCTATAAAATTCATTCAATTCTACAAATTTAATGACTTTTTTTAGTTTTTTTTTTAAATTTCACCCCTAAGTCTTTTAAACTCACCTAGCATTCTTAGGCATTTCATAGTTTCATTTCATTTCATTTATTTTGATTTAATTACATTTTTATTTCTTTCATTTCCTTCCTCTTGAATTCCGTGGAATTTTTCTAAATTCACTCCAAACTTAATAAATTAAATGAATTTTGGTAGATTTCATCGAATTATTCTGATTTTCCTTATATTCCTCTAAATTCACTCAAATTTTATTAATTTCACCAGTCTCCTGAATTCTCTAAAATTCTTCTAAATTCACTCTTATTTTACTAAAACCAATGGCATTTTTTTTTCAATTCACTTGAATTCTTTTGAATTTTACTTAAATTGTTCCAAATTCACTCTAAATTCCAATCAATTTATCATCAATTTGTTTGAATTCACGTGCAATTCTTATAAATTTTATCCAATTCTTTTGAATTTAAAAGAACATTAGTTAAACCAACATTGCACATTAGTCACTTTTAGTACATTTTAGTCATAAAATAGATTTTTATGTAATAATAGAATCTCTAAACTATAAAAAAGGGTATTTTTGGTGTATTTTGAAATTTAGAAATTTTTTTATCGCCTGGTGTAAATATTTTAAATTTATTCATCATAGGGAATATTCTCTAGATATTTTAGAAGATCTTGTGCATTAATATGTATTTATTTCTTGGAATAAGCGACAAGTAAACGATTTAAATTGCATAATATTTACAAAATTAACAAAAGGAAGGTGGATGCCCGGATATCCTGGTTGTGTAACAACGTGGATGATGTTAAGTGTAAACATAAGTTAAAAATTGTTGCGAGGTTTTATCAGACCTAGAACGGAAGGCGGAACCTCGCAACAATTTTTAACTTATGTTTACACTTAACATCATCCACGTTGTTACACAACCAGGATATCCGGGCATCCACCTTCCTTTTGTTAATTTTGTAAATATTATGCAATTTAAATCGTTTACTTGTCGCTTATTCCAAGAAATAAATAAAAAAAGTGAGTGTCAAAGGCACGAAACACTTTAAAACACACAAAACACCAAAACCCTTTTCGGTTACGCTGCAACACGACGTACAGTATTGAACGTCGTGTTGCCGCACACGGAACAGTTTCCTATTAACATTTCCGTGAGGAGGACGTCTAAAAGACCTCGAAACATGTTGGATCCCGGTAGTAACAAAAGACGAATAATTAATAATAAAGAAATAAGAGCGAGGTGATCTTATCTTTTTTTCTCTCTCTTTTTTCAGTTGTCATATATCTGTCTCTAATGAGCCGTTTTACAATGTTATTTGGAAACATATTTTCCTCATTTTAACTACTTTTGTGCAAATTATGTTACACGAATTGACTTTCTTGAGAATTTATTTTAAAAAAACGGTTTTTTGAAAAACATACTTCTTTTTAAGCCTTCTTGTGCAATTTTGTTGCACAATTTGACTGTTTTAAGTTTATGCTTTTTTTTAAATGTACTTTCAAATATGTAACAAGTAATAATTTTATTAATAATGAATTAATTAATAATCAATTCATTATTATTAATTATTAGTTAACTTGATAAGAAATTAATAATCCACTCAAAGTTGAATTTTTTATGCTAGATACCCGGGTATCCTGTCCGCAACGTATGTATTCTTTGAAGTTTATTATTTTTGCAAAAAAATCCGAAATAAATTCTAAATCGAGGGGGAAACAACTCCTAAAAATGCGGTTCAGCGGAAGTCGATTACTTCGGATTACTTTGGATTACCCGGGATTACCTCTATATACAGAATTAGTCTGGATGACCTAAGATTACTCCGGATTACATAAAATTATGGTGGATTACTCCGCATAAACTAGACTAACGCGAATTTTCAACTAAAACAGATTACTTTTTAACAAAATTGTTGAATTTTCAACCAAATAGTGAAGTTTTTAACCAAGAATCTTTTATTAAAAAAAAAGGAATGTATAACAAAATTCATAAATTTTCAACTGAAAATGATACATTCTCAGCTAAATAGTTGAATCTTCTAATAAAAAAGATAAATGTTTCACAAAAAATGGAATAGTTAAATTTTCAGTTTAAAAATAAATATTTAACTAAAAAACAATGATTTTTCACTAAAATAGTTAAATTTTCATACAAAGTGATGAATTTTCAACTAAAAAGAAGCATCTTCAAACAAAAAACTGACAAATCTTAATTTCAAATAAAAAACAGTTGAAGTCAATCAAAAAGACGAATTTTCAACAAAACCTTTCAACCAAAAAGGATGCTTTTCAACCAAATTTTTTGTTTACACAAAAATGTTAATTGTCAACCAAATGCTTTAATTTTCGAACAAACTAGTTGAATTTTCAACCCAAAAAAACGAAATTTCAGAAAACCGTTGAACTTTTAACCAAAAAAGACTTTTTCACAAAATTGTTGATTTTTCTACAAAGTAGATTATATTTTAACCAAAGAATGGAATTTTCGACAAAAAAACAAACAGTTTTAACCGCGAAGATTAGTTCTTTACAAAGTAGATTATTTTTTAACCAAATAATTGATTTTTTAATCATAAATATAAATTTTCAACCGAGAAGATTAATTTTCGACCGAAAAATATTAATTTAAAAATAATACATGAATTTTTAACCAAGCAGTTGAATTGTCAACTAAAAAGATAACTTTTCATCCAAACAGTTGAATTTTCAACTAAAAAATATAAATTTTCTAACAAAATGAAGCACTTACATTTTTATTTCGAAACAAATTTTGTTTACAAAAATATGGAATATTTAGCAGAATAGTCAAATTTTTAATCAAGGAGAATTTTCAACTAAAATGAAGAATCTTCGACTGGAGTAGTTAAATCTACATTTTAAAAATAAATGTTCAACCAAAAAACAACGGAATTTCAACAAAATTTTCAAACTAAAAAGTAAATTTTTAACAAGTAGTTTGAATATTAACCAGGCAGTTCATTTTTCAACAAAGAAAATTAATTTTCTACCAAAGACGACAAATTTTAAACGAAATAGATGAATTTTCAACTGAAAAAGAAAAACTTACAATCAACAATGTATAAGTTAAACTTTCAGTTCAAAAAGGTTATTTTCGAGCAACAAACCCAAATTTTCAACTAAAGTGAAGAATCTGCAACTGGAATACTTCAATTTTCAATTAAAAAAATTAATTTTCAATAAAAAAGAAACGATTTTCAATAATATACTTAAATTTTACAAGCAAAGAAATAAATTATTCCATCAAAATCGTTAAATTTTCAGACCAAAAAGTCGAACTTTTAAAAGAACAATTGAATTTTCAAACAAAAAATTACTTTTTAACAAAATTGTTAAATTTCCTACAAATTAGATTACTTTTTCACAAAAAGTGGAATTTTTAACCAAAATACATGAATTTCAACTGAAAAAGATATAGATTATAAGTTAATTACTTGGATTACTTAAATTACTTCCAATTATCTGGATTTTCAAGTGGATTACTATTCAGTACAACGGATTACTCCGAGCTACCTGGATGACAAGTGGATTAATCTGACTTTCAAGCAGATTACTCCAGATAAGTGTGCGTTATTCGGATTACCGTGGATTACCAGTTTGGATAACTGAGCGGTCCAGACAGATTCGGATACGTCAAGCGAAATTTTAATTTTTATTCCACTTACATGAAAAAATGTACCATAGTGGATACCCGGGCATCAGGGTTTGCACACAAGGGTTCCAAATTTTTTTTAATTTACGGCAGTATTTTTTCACCGAAAGGAAGAAATTCAGTGAGTAGCGTTTACTAAATTTAACAATTCCAATTTTTATTGTGCACCCTAAAGTGTATGACTTGTCTTGGATGAAAGAATTTTTGTAATTATTAATGTGCAAGATTGAAACTTGAGTAAAGTCAGTGGTACATAATGCAAAATCTAACTCAACTTTGAAAATTGATGTTCCGAAGTATGATTATTAATTTAAGAAGGATTGGCTAAAGAATTTTAAATGTCTCTTTAAAAACTGCTATAAAGGGGTCAGCGTATTAAATTCCTTCGAGTATTAATTTCGAATTACCCAACGTTTTTAATGGAGTCGTTAAAATTCTTGAGATGTCTGCTTCATTCTGCGAGTTTTGAGGGATTATTCGGTCATTTATGCATTTCATGAGTCAGGTTCGTAAAGCACATTCGGGCATACCATCTTCTCCATCAAACTAAACGCAAACCATTCTTAAATAAAATAAAGTATGGAATAAAAACTCTGAAATTATTAAAATTTTGTTTTACTGGTGGGATATTTTCTACTGTATTTTATGTTCATTTATAATTTCGTCGCCCTAAAGTGATAGAACATCATGTCCCTTAACTGCTAAACTAAGAAAGTAGGTTCAAAGTTTAACCATATATACTCCATTAAAATGTTGTTAAATCTCAAAATAAACTGTTAGGTCAAAAATAATGCGCGATCAAGAATATATCAAGACACATATTAATATTATTATTACTATTATACCATTAAGCCATTTCCCTTTCGGGGTAGGCGTGACTTGCTCGGTTGGAAAGTAGTAGTGAATATATTTTAGCTGACGTCGTAAATTGGTTTTAGACATGGCGTAATATGAGATTCAAAAAATTCGAGTAATATTCGAATAATATTTCGGAAAATTCTAGAATTATTCCGAGGGTTATAATTTCAAGGTTCAACATATTTTTGAAATTGTTATCTCTTAAATTGAATTTAGGATATCCATATAAAATGTGTGCGTCGCCGATTCGGCTCTGGCTTCAAAGGGTCAAAAAAACATCAAAATTCATTAGGTGCGTATTTTTTCTTTCGATCCAATGTCGAGCGCTCGAGCGTAAATACTCAAACATCGATATCTCGGAAACTAAGGTCTATTGGATTCAACGAAAAAATACGCACCTAAATTATTTTAATGTACTTTTACCCTGTGAAGCTCCAGCCGAATCAGCGACGCACATCTCGCGACCTCTGCTTGTTAGAACAATAAAAAAAAGGACATGGCGTAATATAATTCTATCTATTATTTAACCTCACTGTTTTCATTAAAAATTACAACAGCTTAGATAATAAATTTCAGGACAAAATTTATGTAGAAACAAAATGTAATAATTACTGAGCTTAAAAATAATAATGGTTTCAAAAAGTTGACATGGCGTAGTATAACTAAAGGGAGACGATTTATTGAAACTCTAAAATGTTCCTATCTTTAATTCCTAAGCTTCCACACTTAATCAGAAGTTCCTTAAATTGAAATCCTTCATATTATTTCATTCTATTGAAAAAAAACTTAACATGAAGTGTTTCCTTCCTCAGTGGTGCATTTTCCCTCACGAAAACGGCGACCGGCATTTTATTCAAGTTTAGTAACATCGACGATTTTCAGGCGGTTTACAAGAAAGGTTTTCACAAAGTCACTGGAGCCCGATTTTACAAGAAAGTAAGTTTTAATGTTAAAAAACTATAAGATAAAATAAAACGTTTTTTCACTTTCCGAAGACTCTTATCAAAAACTCCCTCCTGGAATTTATTGCATGAAAATTATAAGTTCATTGCAACAGAATCTAAAATACAATTTTTAAATGTAGGGGGCTCTTTAAAGAAATTTCAAAGAATTCTTGAGCATTCTACAAAACCCTTTCAAAAAACTTGAATCTGACACTAAATTTCAAATATTTCCGGACCTATTAAAGGCATGTAATAAACGTTTACATGACTAATTACATGGTATTATATACAGCAGTTTTGTAATTTGAAAAATATAAATATTGTGCTGAAATTTGGGATAATGGATCAAAATATCTAAGGACATGTCTTTCTGGCCTCTTTGGGTTTTTATTTGGTTTATATATTGCAATTTTATTTATTTTTAATATGGAATGTAACTGATAACAGGGATTTTGTGCCTGGGCTAAAATCGAATAAATAAAATGTCATTATTTAATCAAGATAAACCCCAAATAAGCCAGAAAGACTTGTCCTTATATATTTTGAACCATATTTCAGCTGAATTGATACCATGTACACTAAGGTGGTCAAAAAACCCAAAATTCAATTTAAAAAGAGGCATTGCTAGCTATTTTTTTATCTAGTATTTTCTAATTGAAATTAACTTTAAAAAATCGTTTTCTTTTCGCTAAAGAAGCGTCAACACTCCACATATTACGTGACACTCTGAATGGGGAGGGTGGGTGGGGAGTCTTCCCGAACATTACAAATTGTCACATAGAAGGGGTTTCGCAAAGGTTTTTTAACATGTGGCACTTCTCTGATAAAGAAAAAAATATAATCTGTGTCGATAAATCAAAGATCAATATTATCGACGCAAAAAATTTATTAATTGCATTTTCAACCCAATAATTTTATTTTTAAGCCAAAAAGACGAATTTTCAGAAAACAGTTGAATTTTCAGCCCGAAAAGTTAAATATTCCATAATAAAGTTCATTTTCAGCCAAAAGAGATGAATTTTCAATCGAAAAGGATGAATTTTCCAACAAAATAGTTGAGTTTTCGACCAAAAAAGATGACTCTAACCTAATTGTTAAATTTTCAACAAAATTGTCACTTTTCTTTTTTTCTCTCTTTTTTCAATTGTCATATATCTGTCTCTAATGAGCCGTTTTACAATGTTAATTGGAAACATATTTTTCTAATTTCAACTCCTTTTGTGCAATTATGTTACACAAATTGACTTTCTTGAGAATTTATTTAAAAAAAAACGGAACGAAATTCCAAAGGATGAATTTTCCAACAAAACAGTTGACTTTTCGACCAAAAAAGATGACTCTAACCTAATTGTTAAATTTTCAACAAAATAATTGAACCTTTAAAAAAATAGTTGAATTTTCAACTAAGAAGATTAGTTTTCTACCAAAATACAAATTTTCAACAAAATACATACATTTTCAAGCAAATAGTTGAACTTTCAAATAAAAAAGATAAGCTTTCAATCAAAAATAGAATAGTTGAATTTTCAGTTTAAAAAATTACTTTTCAAGAACAAAAAAAGAATTATCAACCAGTTGAATTCAACAAAAAAGTCAAATTTTCAACAAAACAGTTTAATCAACTGAATAGATGAATTTTCAATAAATTCAATATAAAACGTTGAATGTTTTTGAAAACATTTGACGTTTGGCCCGTAAAAGAAGAATTTTCTACAAGAAACTCTATTTTGAATCAAGAAAGATAAATTTTCAATTAAATAGTGGAATTTTCAACTAAAATAGATAAATTTTTAAGAAAAAATGGAATCTTAAAATGTTCGGTTTAAAACACTTATTTTCAGCAACAACAACAATAAAACAAATTTTCAACCAGTTAAATTTAACTAGAAAAAGAAAATTTTTAACAAAATAGTTGAATCCTGATACAAAATGATGATTTCCAAACGAACAAGATTAATGTCCTACGCAAATAGACGAATTTTCAACTAAAAAGTTGATGTATTAACAAGAAGAGTAATTTTCTATCAAAAGGAAGAATCATCAGTAAAATATATGAATTTTCAACCAAGCACTTGAATTTTCAACTAAAAAAAGAGTTTTTAACCAAATAGTTGAATTTTTAACTAAAAAAGACGAATTTTCGAACAAGAATAGAATGGTTGAATTTTTAACAAAATAGTTCAATTGTCAGTTAAAGAGATAAATCTTTAACTAAAAGAATGAATATTTTACAAAGTAGTTCAACTTTCAACCAAATAATATCATTTTTAACTAAAATGATGACTTTCTAACAAAATCGTTGCATTTTCTACAAAATAATTAGATATTCAACCAAATAATAGAATTTTTAATGAAACGAGATGAATTGCAAAATAAAAATATAATGGTAAACTTATCAACAGTTTTCTTTGAAACAGAAAAAAAAAGAATTCTGAAAAAAAATTCTTTAAATTTATCATCACGAAACGTACTAATACCCCCCCCCCCCCCTAAATTAGTAAAGCAGTTTGTGGACAACCCCTAATCTGTTAAGTTATAATCTGCCGTTCAAGTTAATATTTAAATTATATCAACATTCTCAAATGAAAAAAAAATATATATGAAGAATTTAATCAAAAGTATTCTCATGCAAGTATCAAATAGCTTTAACTCAATCTTCATTGTTCAATTGACGGTTATGTAAAATGTTCACCGAAATGTCACAAATTGTAGTGAGTCAAAAATCACTAAAAAAAAGCATCACGTAATATGTGGACGCTTCCCTATCAGGCAGCTAAGTGGATGATTTCCGAGTGGACTTGGGCAATAAGCGATAATAAAAATAAAAAAATATTTCGTCTCGAATTTAGGTTGCCATACCGTGCAGACCGGCGAAGACGTTTACGGTCTACGTGCTGGATGTTCCCGAGGAAGTACCGGAAGACGACATCAGGCACGCCCTGTACAAGTATCGATCTATCGTCGAAGTAACGAGGCTGCCTCTGCACACCGGAACCGTGCGTGAGTAGACACTTCAAGGTAGATCGAGCACAAAGTAAAATGTGCATCTCCCTTCCATTACGATTATTATCCTTTAAAGGCTATATATATAGTCTTTAAAGGATAATAATCGTAATGGAAGGGAGATGCACATTTTATCCATCTATCCATCTATCCATCTATCAATCTATTCTTCTAGTCATCTATCCATCTATCCATCTATCAATCTATTCTTCTAGTCATCTATCCATCTATC
>CAKNYM010049972.1:232896-258035 GCA_932195095.1 Andricus curvator | reverse complement strand
ATATATCTATCTATCCATCTATCCATCTATCCATCTATCCATCTATCCATCTATCCATCTAGTCATCTATCCATATATCTATCTATTCATCTATCCATCTATCCATCTACCCATCTATCCATATATCCTTCTAGTCATCTATCCATATATCCATCCATTCATCTATCCATCTATCCATCTATCCATCTATCCATCTATCCATCTATCCATCTATCCATCTATCCATCTAGTCATCTATCCATATATCTATCTATTCATCTATCCATCTATCCATCTACCCATCTATCCATATATCCTTCTAGTCATCTATCCATATATCCATCCATTCATCTATCCATCTATCCATCTCTCCATCTATCAATCTATCAATCTATCCATCTATCAATCTATCAATCTATCAATCTATCAATCTATCAATCTATCAATCTATCAATCTATCAATCTATCAATCTATCAATCTATCAAGCTATCTATCTATCCATCTCTCAATCTATCCATCTACCCATCGATACATCTATTCATCTATTCATCTATACCTATCCATCTATCTTCTTTCTTCTTTTTCCATCTGATTTGATTTATTAAGCGATAACCTAACAGTACATAGACCAATTACAGGGTTATATAATAATTATTAATTAACAGTGGTGTCTTACCGTAATTCGTTATTTTGTTATTCAATTTAAGTTTAAATTTGGTACATAGTGTTTCGCTTTAACTTTGAACGCTTGAAGAGATATATCAAATAGGTCCACGTCGAGAATAGCCGCCTCACAGAACCTATTTAGGAGATTAAACATTTTATAAATTTGTGAGTTTTGAATCATCGCTTTATTAGTTGGTGCTACATATAATAATTCATATGATCTAGGATTTTTTTGAGGAATTCTAAAGTTTAATTGATGCAGTAGTTCAGGACAGTCAATTATTCTGCAAATCTGCTTAATCCTCAACGGCCACACCTCCAAATACATCTTCAGATATTTTTGGCTGAAAAAAATCATTAGTGATGTTGAAAACAATATCTCCAAAGCCTCAGAGATAATTTAACAATTCGAAATAAATACTTTTAAAAAAACGTAGACAATCAGAAAAAATCAAAAACACGTGGGGTTTGAGACAACCCGTGTGACCCTTAAGGGTTAAATACAAAAATTAATGAGAGGAGCAGATGTCTCTCCCGAATAGTGTATGCTTTGAATCTGTTACATAAGCACTTGTAATCACGACCTCGTGGAGGATAAGAGCCCTCTTCCTTTAATGCAAGGAATTTTAGGAAACGCTTCTGTACCTTTCCCAACTCATCAATTACATTTTGATTAAACGGGAGCCAGACTTGTGTTGAGTACTCGAGCTTTGACCTGACGAAAGCGTTGCAAAGCACTATAAGGGTTTCTTTATTTTTAAAGTCTTCACAGGATCTTAGAATATAGCTGATCTTCTATCTTTTTATCTCCAATCTTGCATTATCCCACGAAAAAAACAGGAGTGAACTTTTGTTGCGGGAAATTTTCAAGTAGATAAAGTTGAATTTTTTCGCATCGAAACAAAAAAAAATTCAATAGAGTTGACATGAAAACCATTTCCGACGAGGTGGGTAAATTTTAACACGTGAAGTTAATATTTGTTGCAGGTAAAGATTACTCTGAAAACGCTGTAAAGATTACATTTTGTTTTCTCTGTGCTATTATCTATTATATATAAATAAATAAATATGTATATTATATATATATATATTTATTTATTTTTTCGGAGATGGCTCAAACTGAAGCTTTTGACATGTAGAATTGAGATCAGAAACAAAATTTGCTTCAATACTTAAACTTAGAGAATACAAAATCACAGTACAATGCACAGCAATATTGTTCAAATCGAAGGTTGAAAAATTACTAAAATTTTTATTTAGTTTCAGTTGTAATTTATGTGAATTTCGACAGTCGTACATTGAAATTGAACATTTTCGGAAAATTGCACATTCAAATTAAATGCCATTAAAAAATATTAGTTTCGTAATTAAACGGAGAATGAATTGGAAAACTATTGATTTTTTCGCATTGAAATTCGAAAATTATGGAAACTTAAAAATACAGAAGTTTTCAAAGTTTTTAAGGTTTTGCAAGGCTTTAAAATTGAAATCTGTTTCAATAGCACATTTTATTACTTTATACATTCTTCGATTACTTTAAGAATAGTAGGCTTCGAGAAACTATAAAAATTGAAGTTAATTTGTATTGAAAAAATATATTTAGTTTTAAATCCTGACGCTACATTTTGAAAACATTAAAATGTGAAATAATCTTGTCACTCTTAAACTGAAAGACTTAGATATTTGAATGGTTTCGATTCCAGGAACTATTCGAGTATTTTATTTCAAATTTTTAATATTTTACTAAAACAAAAAATATCTCTTTGTAATTTCCAATGTGATCTACTTTTTAAATCACTAAATTAATCAATTCTCAACATCTTGTTCGATTGATCAGAAAAATTATTTTAGAGTTAACAGGGCAACTCAATATGTTTGATATTTAGTTAATTTATCCATAATCAAAAATAGTAGAATTTTTTGATACTATGAATACCTTGATTTTTATAATGTTGAGATAAATTTTTTTTCCGCATAATCTCCCCAAAGGTAATAGAATTCTGCTTCTAGTACACCCAAGTTAAAGAAACAATGTCAATTTTATAAAAAGATATTGCATAAAACTTGAAAATTTCGATGTTTTAGAAAAATTGGAATAATTTTCAAAATAATAAAGATTTTTAAAAGTTTTTAGACTTGGTTTAAATGTGAGTCTCCATAGTATTTGTCAAAATTATGTAAACATGTTTTTTCAATTTCCCGAGATTCAACCCAAAGATTGTTGCAAAAAGGTCGCAAAATTTCAAAAATGCGTAAATACTCACAAACATTAATTAAAAATGATTATATATTATGTTTCGATAACCTTTGGTAATATTTATAAAAATAGTATTGTTTTGATTTTTTTAAATGATGTGGTGAGTACAATCATTATTTGAAATTTTGCAACTTCTCTGCACCAAGGGTAGAACCTAAGTAAAAAATTCTAAAAATATCTTGATAATTCAGGAAAAAATTATGGAAACTTACTTTTGAAATGAGCCCAAGAAGATTAAAACATGTTACTTATTCCAGAGTTATTCAAATTTTTCAAAAACATCCAAATTTGACGTTTTTTAAAATATCTTTTTAGTAAATTGAGATTTTGTGTTTAACGTGGGCCAATTAGGCGAAATTTTTTTTTACCTTTTGTGCTATTATGATGACAATTTGAATGTTAATATGTACCGTACAAATTAAGGGACTTGAGTAATAGCTAAAAAAAAGCGTGTAGAAAATTCACGCCAGTAATCTACTTTTACTATTGTAGCTCTCTTTCTTCTTGTTGATTGTTAATATTCTGATGAATTGAAGAAAGTAGGTTTTTGGCTAAAAATTAATTTGCATAAACTAATAAATACATAGGTACTTCATTTAAAGCTTATATGAAAAATGCTTACATTTTTATATAGATATAAGTATACATCTTTCTAGATAAAGGTGAATTGAAATTGTCATGATAATAATAATAATAAATTTAATTGATTTCAGTGAGGGCAATTAATGAAAAATTAAAAAGTGATGCCCAAAATTCAAACGAACCAGCCACCATCTACACAGGACCACCAGTAATAAGGGTCACCCTTGCCAATGTCGAGGAAACCTCTATGTTGCTGAGCCGGGGTTTGGATTTTTATGGGGCTACGTATTTCCCAACCGAAACACCCCATCCCGCGGCTCACACCCTCGCCAAATACAAAAACAACAGGTGGGAAACGATTCTTGTTTATTCGATGCGCACAGAAACCTCGAGAAATTTTTCCTGAACAATTTAATTTGAATACCGAAATGTGCAATCGACTTGAAAACTCTTCCGGAAAATCAAATTTAACCTGCTGACAGAATAGACATTGAAACTTAGTGATAAATTTACAACATTTTTTTTTATTATCCACTATATATTGAAAAATTTCTGCATTGTTGAAAGATAATAAATAATAATAACACTAATGTTATTTAAAAAGGCAGTTGCTTATCAGTGCTGCAGTCCTAAAAGAAAAAGTGGCATGAAGGTACTTTCCATTAACTACGTTACCAGTTTGAGCGAGGGGACTAAAAACAAGGTTGTTAACAAGAGGGAGGGTTGAAAATTCAATTGTTTTGTTGAAAATGTAACTATATTGTTAAAGAGTCATCTTTTTTATCGAAAATTCAAATACTTTGTCAACAATTCATGTTTTTAGTTGAAGGTTCATGTCTTTGGTTGAAAATTTAACTATTTTGATGAAAACTCGTTTGATATTTGGTTGAAAATAATTGTTATAAACTGACAGTTAAACTATTCCATTCCAACCTTTTTTGTTTGAAAATTCGATCATTTGATTGGAAATGCATCTTTGCATGCGTAAAATTCAACTACTTGGTTAGAAATACAACTATTTTATTAAAAATCTAATTATTTTTGGAAAATTTAACTCTTTTGTTCAAGTCATCATTTTTAGTAAAAAATTCAAATGTTGTGAAAAATTCACCCTTTTGGATTGAAAATTCATATGTGAAAATTCAAAAGTCATCCTTCTTCGTTGAAAAGCAACTTTTTTGTTAAAAATTCAACTGTCTTCGAAAAAATTCGTCTTTTTGGCTTGAAAATTGTACTATTCTGTTAAATCTTCAAATGGTTTTTGGAAAACTCTTTTATTTACTGGAAAGTTCATCTATTTGCTTGTTAATGCAAATGTTTGGTTGAAAATTAATCTCTTCGGGTAGAAAATCTTTTTTGGTTAAAAGTTCAACTATTTCGTTGGAAATGCAGTACAGTTTGGCTTGAAATCTTAGAAATATAAAGTGTTTTGTATTGACTTTAATATGTTATTTACATTAATTCTATTTAAAAGAATTTATATACATAATATTCGTCTTTAGCCAATGGCTACGTTACTTTTGGGGGTAGGGAAGGTAAAAAAAATCCCAAAATTGATAACGTAGTTTACGGACGGCCGATAACTGGAAAAATTTTCCGTGTGACAAGAAAGTGGCTTGGCGCCGCCAGACATTCAAAAAAAGTACCCTGGCGGCGCCAGGCCTCAACCGCCCCACTGCTTCTGATAAATTTTGCTGTAAATATTATTTTGAGGAGCTAAAATTCGTAAAAAAATATGTGAAATTACTTATTTACTTCTCCATTGTTTGAATTTCCCGCCAGACGCAAAACGCATTTTCCAGCGGGATATTCAAATCTTTAAAGCTCGAATCACGTTCGTAAGTGAACTATTCCTCAATCTCTTACATGAGAAGATATGTTACTGTATAAATCGTTTGATGTAAGTTTCCCATTGGAAAAAGAATTCTAAAGAGAATGTTGATAAGCCCTGCAACGCAGAGCAAGTAGTAGGAAGATATCGTCGCTGGCATCGAAACGAGCACCGTAAACTGATTTTACGATCGTTACTAAACCGAGCATGCGAGTCGTTAACAGTAAGATAGCTGGCATAGTCAACTAGTAACTTAAATCGTACCGTAAAGTCTTTAATCGTGATATACTCCCGCCTGAGTCCATACCGAACATTTCGAATATTGTTGTTCAGCGACTAAATGGAAATTTAAGCCCAAGGGAAACTCTAAAAAAAATTGCTATAAACAGAAATAGGGAATATAGAATAGAAATTGATACAACAGAATTAAAGTAGATAAAAATGTCAGGAAGAATAGTAGCACAGAATAGGGTAAACGGTCAGCAAACCGGATAAAAATGAATAGAATTATTGGAAAGAGGCATAAGATGAAATGTGATTAATAGGGATAGAAAAGGATCGAATTTTTGGAAAGAGATGTAGGGTGAAAGGTGACAGAAAGGGACATGATTATTCGACAGAAGTATTCGGTAAAACTATAGAGAAAAAAATAGAATTGAGAAAGTGGAATTAGGATGAAAAGTGATAAAGCAGGCAAAAATGGGATAGAATTGTTGGAGAGAAACATATGTTACATATTTTGAAAAATTCAAGAATTTTCAAAAAATAAATCAACGCTGTCATTTTTACTGTGAAAAGTTGAAGCATTTGCAATTGCAAATCCATAAAATAGAATAAATTTCAATTCTACATCTTCAAAATTGAATTATTCCAAAAAAGAATTAAAAATTGCATCATGTTCTATTAAACATATTAAATATTGATCAGTCTTCAATTAAAAATCGTTAAGATTCAAGAATTTTCAATTGTAAATCTTCAGAATGGAATTATTTAAAAAAAAACTTTCAAAATTACATACTTTCAAAATATAGATCTTGAAAATTGAATAATTTGCAGTTCTATATTTTCAAAATGCAAGAATTTTTAATAGCAACTCTTCAAAATTGCAGAGCTTTGCATTGTTAATCTTTAAAATTAAAAAATTTTAAACTGCAAATCGTTAAAATTGAGGAGCTTTTAATTGAAAATCTTCAAAATTGTAGAATTACAAATTTCAAATCTTAAAAATTGAAGAGTTTTTATTCTAGAAATTAAAAATTCTGTAATTTTGATAATTTACATTCGAAATATTTATTCCTGAGGTTCTGAATTTGAAAATTGACTTTCGAGCTTCCAACTAAACTGGCGAAGCATCAACCCAAACAGATGATTAATTTTCCATGAAACAGTTACATGTTTTATACAAAAAGATGAAAGTTTCACCAGAAAAAGATGAATTTTCAACAAAAAGGGTCATTTATAACCAAGAAAGCTAATTTTGTACTAAAGAGTTGAATTTTCAACCGAAAAATATGAATTTTCTATCAAATAGAAAAATTTTCATTAAAAGAGATAAGTTTTCAAGCTAGAAAGCCAAATGTTTTCGAAGACATTTAACTTTTATACCTGAAACGGTGAATTTTCAATAAGAAAGGTAATTTTTCACCATATAATTACATTTTCAGTTGAAAAAGATGAATTTTCTACTAAAAGAGATGAATTTTTAACAAAAAAGTTGAGTTTTTCAGCTAAAAATTCGAATGTTCTAGACAAAATTTGACTTTAAATCCAAAAAGGAAAAATTTGCAACCAAAAAGTTTATTTTCAACCAAAAAAGATGCATTTTAAACCAAATCGCTGAATGATCAACAAAAAAAGTAATTAGTTTTTATCTAAATAGTTGCATTTGGAACTATATAGTTGCACTTTCAAGCAGAAGAGGCAAATTTTTGACAAAAAAGTTGAGTTTTTTACTAAATCGTCGAAATTGTGACCGAAAGATATTAAACTGCAACCAAAAACCGTTGCAGTTTATTTTTAACAAAAAAAAGATGACATTCCCACCAAAAAAAGATGAATTTTCTATCTAAAAAGACGAATTTTCGACAAAAAAATATGGCCTTTTGACAAAATAGATGAATTTTCATTAAAATAATTTATTTTCAGCCTAATAATAAAATTTGTAACCAAAAAAGGTGAATGCTGACCCAAAAATATAATAGTGGAATTTTTAACCAAAAATAATTCAGTTCTTATTTAAGCATAAAAAAATAAGGAAAGGGGAGTTTCTTCAAAATGTGTAGAAAAAGTGGAATTCTATAAAAATGGGGAAAAGAGGGGAATAGGGGAAACAGGGTGAAGTTTGATATTGAATATCATTTTCATATAATAGATTACTATAGATTTCATACATCGATTAAAAAATTTATTTGCTATAATCTAAAAGTAGATGGATTGAAATAAATAAAGTCGCCTTTTCTTTAAAAAAGTGACTTTTTCCTTAAAAAGTGACTGAAGCAACTGTGTGGTAGCCCTGTAACTTCATCATCTTAGGGCCAAAATATTCGAAGAGAATTTTATTTTCAAATATTAACTTTTACGATATTTTTGCAGATGGTCGGAACTAGCATCACTTGGAGCTGGGCAGCGCGTAAGAGACCTACTTCCGGTTTTCGACAACGCGGGTTTCAGCAAACTAGCAGCACCTGCGAGCCGCGTCATAAAACCCCAAAGAAACTGACGTTTCCTCGCTAAAGGCAATTGACCATGGCAACAGTCCAGGGATCTACCCATTAACTATAACAAATTAACTTTGAGATATTATTCTTAATTTCATTTTGACCAGTAAAAATGATAAAAAAGGTCCAGGGAAAAGTCAAATAGGGTAAAATAATATTCTACGAATATTTTTTCTATTTTTATCACTATAAAAAACAATTAAAATTTTCTTTATCAATGCTTCTTCAGATCTATGATTTTTATCCCAATAACTTTATTTCATTTTGAAAAATATTTCTCCTCTGATAATAATAACCTATAACTAGAGAGCGGATTAGCGCAACTGTGAAGTTACCTGGTGAACGCAGCTCGGCTCTCACGTGCGGGGAACAGTCGGCCCGCCAGAGAGGGGATCGCACTGATGTGGGGGTCACGAAGCAGCATGCGTGCCTGACATGCGCGCGCACGCTTGACGTTGGTGTGGAGCCCTGGTAACACTCGCGAAAAGCGTGCGCGCGCACGTCAGTCACGGTTCCCCGCATGTGAGAGCCGAGCTGCGCTCGTCAGCTAACTTCAAAGTTGCGCTGATTCAATCTCTACCTATAAAAAAATTTCCAATCAAATACGAATCAAATCTGTACCGAGCATATTTCTTTTCCGGGCAAATTTGATATCTTTATCAGGGTAAAAATAACCTGTTATATTTTTCTGTCCAAATATAAAAAAAAAACACAATTATTGTGAATAAAAATGGGTAATATTTGTAAAGAACAATTTTACCACACAAAAGATTGATTTACTCTCTTTGAGCCTAAATTATACTGGTTGAATTTGTTCTATTTAAATTTAAAAAAATATATCTTTGCAATGTCATTCACTGCAAGAGTTTTCTGTTCTAATCATAAGATGAATAACATTAAGTCAATTACTACGAATTTACATATTTTCGAATAATTTAATAATTATCATAATTTTAAGAAGAGTTGATATAATCGCATTCCACAGAAAAACTAGTCACAACGTGCCTCCATAAAGACAGTATAGTCGCGTAAATTACTTGCAGTATTTTAATGAAACGTTTAATAATGGAGTCAATGTCCTAAGAGTAATCTACTAATGAGAAGTGAAAGTTGATCCAATTCACTATCTTCGCATTGTATGACTCTCAAAAGCCTGTATTTAATATATTTCAATTTACCAAATTCCATCAATGAATTTTCTTTTTCCCTTAATCCATGTTTTTATGACTATAATACCTCTGTCATCCCTGGGTTTTTATTCCCCAACACTAAAAACATACACAATTAAAAAATCCATTTACTTACAAATTTTTAAATATACAGCCATACCACGCTGGAAAAACCAGTTCTCGTCAGATCACTGAAGTTAAGCAGCGTTGGGCGCGGTTAGTACTTGGATGGGTGACCATTCGAGAAAACTGAGTGCTGTTGGCACATCCTGGGTGTGGTGAGCCCACACTTGTAGTTATTTACTACAAGAAACTATCCACCTAGAAACACTACCCGAATCGGGAAGTGTCACGCCTACCCTGAAAGGGAAATGGCTTAATGGTATACATTCTTGAGCATTTTTTGAAATAATAATTAATAATTTTAAATTAAAAGTGTTTGAAATTTAAAACAAAAATATATTATGAACGATTAGGTAAAATTTTGAAAAAAAAACGGACTATATTTTGAATATAACAAAAAAAATTGAACTCTATCATATAATTTTTTTAATAAAAGCGTTTTAAATTGAATGGAATGAATTTAAAGGTGTTTTAAGTTGAAAAATTTGTTATTAGAAGCTCGAAAAATTAAAAAATTTTGGAAGAGGAAAATTTCCGAACGTTAAAAATTAAAATATTTTAAAATTAGAACGTGGGAAATTTTGGAAATTATATAATGAACAACTTTTTAACTTACGGTAGTGTTCTATTCAAAATTAAAACTAACGTTTTCTCCATAGAAACAATGTCACATTTTTTTAAACTTTCTAAATAGCTATTGATGAATAAAAAATGGTATTCGAAATCGAAATCGTTTGGTTAAAATTCAACCTTCTAGTTAAAAATTCATATTTTCGGGAAGAAAATTTAACTGTTATGTGGAAAATTAGTCTTTTTGGCCTGAAAATTCAACAGTTTGGTAAAAATTCAACTATGTAGTGGAAAATTTATCGTTTTCGGTAGCAAGCTAATCTGCTCGGTTAAAAATTTAACTATTTGGATACAAATTTATGGAGTTTGTTGAAAATTCGTCTTTTTGGGTAGAAAATCATTTTTTTTCATTATAAATGCAACTGTTGATTGTAAAATTAATCTGTTTCATTTGATGATTCAAGAACTTTGTAGAAAATTCGTATTATTTTGATTATATTTAAATTTTGTCAAATTGAAATATTTTCTTATAGAAATATTAACTATTACATTTTTTGTTGAAAATTAAACTCATTGGTTGAAAACTGAACTACTTGAAAAGTAAAAATTTGATCGAAACTTAACTTTTTTGTTAAAACTTCATATTTTCGGGTTAAAATTCAACTGTTTTGAGGAAGATTTTGTTGAAAATTGATCTTTTTAGTTTAAAAATTCAACTATTTGCTTAAAAATGTATGCAATTTGTTAAAAATTCATCTTTTTTGGTAGAAAATCAATTTTCTTGGAAGTTCAACTATTTGATTAGAAATTTTGTTTAAAATTTGTCTGTTCTGGTAAAAACATAATATTCTTGGTTGAAATTTCAACTATTTGGTGAAAAATTCATTTATTTAGCTGAAAATTTAACTATTTGGTTAACATTATTTTTTTCAGAATTCTCTTTCGGTAGAAAATTAATCTTCTTAGTTGAAAATTTACCTTTCTGGTTGAAAATTCAATTATTTGATTGAAAATTCAAGTATTTTGTAGGAAGGTCATTTTTTTAGTTTAAAAATTCTACTATTTGGTTTAAAATTTATTTATTTTGTTGAGACTTGGTCTTTTAAAGTAAAAAATTAATCTTCTTGGTTGAAAGATCACCTTTTTTGGTTGAAAATTCAATTATTTAGTTGAAAATCGGACTGCTTTGTAGTAATATCGTTTTTTTACCTGAAAATGTTAGATTTTAGATTGCATTTTTTTTCTCAATTGCCTGAAAAATCTTTCTTTGTTGAGGATTCAAGTATTTTGTTAAAATTTCGTTTTTGTTTTTGTTTACTTCAACTGTTTTTGATTTAAAATGAAAAACTTTCCTTGGTTAACATATCAACTACTTTGTTAATTCATAAGAAACAGTTAGCTTCAACTCCCCCCCCCCCCGTCTTACGTTATTTTTGGATGACTTCTTAATAAATTGACAACAACAAAATTAGTCGGCAAATAATTACGTTAGATAGGGGTTGGGGGGTTAAAGCTTATGGACCCTAACACGTACATGGTTGAAAATTTCAGAAAAAAACTTTGTGTTACTTATGCAAGGCCCCTTTAGGATCAAAAATTGCTACCTACAACCACTATATAGCGATAATCCAGATACTAAAAAGAAGGTCTGATAATTGGTGGCTCAAACTTGTCCAGGAGATTAAGAGGGCTTGAGTACTTTATGTATATAATATAGAAAAATTTTCAAATTTTAAATTTGGATTTTCAAATCTCTGGGGTTCTGTATATAAACACTAGAATAATTTAATGTAAAATTTCAGGTATCAATTAATGCACAAAATGAGCCATTCATATCCCAAAAATATTAATTTGAAAATTCCTCTACCTGGTTATGACTTTTTCTTTTTAAACTCTCCACGATGAAAGGAAAATGGACTAATCCAGACTTTCCCAGAACAAAGCGAATTTCTTTGGACGCTTTTGAAATAGGAAACTCTTACTCTTCCTTGGGACTCAGGAGACTCGTTGTTTCAGAGTCTAGAAGAAAAATCCAAGTAGCCAGAAGGCCCTCTGAAATTTCATGATGCAGTAACGATAAATGTAAGTATGCGAAAGCATCGTTAGTACTATTGCTGGGCATAATCGTAGTCGTATCCATGTAATCCGCTAGGGGCTGCTAACTACTAATTGTTACCAGCTTTACTCTGACGAAGAATACAACGAATCTCATGGAATGATATTCTATATATCATCCACCTAGTTGCATAACGTCGTAAGATAAACCATTTTCAAAAATTACTTTTTTATTGAATATCAAACTTTATAACGCCAATGGTCGATCAGGGGCCATCTATAAACTACGTTACCAATTTGTGGAGGGGCGGGGAATGCCTGAAACTACGGTCGATAACATAGGGGTAGGGGGGTCTGTCGAATTCACCTTGCGAACTTATATAACGCTGAGTACGTTTCCTGATGATAAATTTCAACAAAGTTTGCAAATTTTGCAAAAGATGGACCAGCAACGATACACTTCAATAATAATAACTTTAAAAGTCTAAAAATCACTTTCGTATTTCAGGCTTTACAATCTTTCCCCTATTCCCCTCTCTTCGCCTTTTTTTCAATAATAATTTTTCGAGGGGTTGGCAACTCAACCGTTCGGGTGTGCATCAACTTCTGACTTCAAGATACTTCAGGATATTTCAATGTCTTCAGAAGATTTCACTGAATTTAGGAGATTTCAAGTGACTTCAGAAGAATTCAAGTTATTTCTTAAGAAGAAAATTAGAAACACAATATTAACAAGTCAATCTGTGCAAAAATTTATTTTTGAAACAAAAAGGCTAAGAAACATTGTGAATCCAAAAATCACTTGTTTTGTATATAACAAGAGGAAAAAATAGGGAGAAAGTCTCTTTTTTTCTCCTTTATTGTTTTGTAATTGGTGTGAAACTGAAGTTTCTTAGAAATTTGAACAAATCATGAATTTCGCGGAAATTGGCAGATTGTGTGGGTTAGGCATTTATGTGAATGACAGCCCTGTTATAAAGATCAAATATTTCTACGCGTTAAGTAGAAAACTCAATCAAATTGAATCCCAGAAAACCTTTCTCATAAAATGCAGAAATCATGGAGTTTTTCCAACAAAATTTTTTGATTTACAAAACAGATTAGATTTTAAATTCACGAATATCAAAAATAGAGAAAAATTTCAAGAAACCACAAATAAATTCCAAAGATCAATTTTTTTGGTTATAAGTGACTGTCACACAAGAATTAATTATTTAAATGGAAAAATTAGATTTACTTCCGACAATTTAAATGAACAGGAACCCCCCCCCCCCCTATGTCATTCAAGAGTGTATTATTGAAGACAATGAATTAAACCAGAGAATTACTCAAAATAATAAAAAAGTAGACAGAAAGTTTATGAATTTAATTCAAAGTCAAGGTGATATTCAAAAATTAAATATCAATATTCACAATGCGCTTTCACGTGAAAAATCAGACCCATGGTTTCTGAATCTTTCGAAAATTAATATACCTTTCCAAGTGACCAACATTTTGAGATTAGGAGAAGGTTTCAGTAACAAATTTGGGGGAAAATAGTTTGTCCAACTATTAGAAGTTGTAAAAGATGTAGAGATAAATATTCACAAAATTCCAAGTAATAAATTACAAGAATTCAGATCCAAACTATCAGGATTATCTAAAGATTTTATTGTAAATAACAAATTATTCTCAATTATGGACAAAGAATTAAATGAAGGCTATAAATTAACGAATGAATTTTTAAAGAAAAATCCTGATCTCCTGATCTCCTGATAACATGTGCAGATAAAGGTAATATTACAATAGCAATTTTGAAAAGCGAATATAAAAAAAATGATGACAATTCTTGAGGACACAGATAGTTTTGAAATAATTGAAAATAACCCTCTCAAAAGATTACAAAAATCTACTTTTAAGATTTTAAATAAATTTAGATTGAATGGATATTTTGGGAACACAAATAAAAGTGACATAGATACTGTAAATTCAGTTCTCTCCTTATCTTATGGTCTGATTAAAGCACACAAAGTTGATTATCCATTAAGACCTGTAATATCAACAATAGGTACTCCGACAAGAAAATTAGAAGAATTACTTAGGAACATCATTAAAAAATCAATTACAATTTCGAATAACACAGTAAAAAATAGTACAGTATTTCTTGAACTCATTGAAGGAGTTACAATTCCTCTAGATATCCTTTAGATAAAGTTAAAGAATCGATTTAAAAAAGAGGGGAACACATAAAGATACACACTAAAATTCCATTTAAAAAGTTCATTGAAGCAATCGATTTTGTTTTTCATTCGATTTATTTTCAGTTTGATGGCAAATTTTATAAACACAAATTTGGAACACCAATAGGATCTGTTCTCTCACCTATTTTGGCAGAAATAGTCATGGAAGATTTAGAAAATACAGCTTTCAACAAAATGGAAAATTTAGTTAATGACAAATTAGAAAAAGTTGGATTTCAATGCCTTTTCTATGCGCGATATGTTGATGATTCTGTTCTTTGTGTAGCAGCAAGTAAAATCAATATGCTTTTAGATGCCTTTAATAGTATACATCCTAGATTACAATTCACTTTAGAATTACAGAAGGAAATAAGCTGCATTTTTTATATTTAACTCTGATTAAAACAGAGGATGGTAGAATTATAACGGATTGGTACAGAAAACCATCACTTTCAGGACGAACTTTGAGCTTCCTGTCAAATCACCCAATTCAAATGAAAATTGCGATTATTAAAAATATGGTTGATAGGGCTATAAAATTACCACATCAAAGTTTCCATAAAAAAAATATTGATTAATGCAAACAGATCCTTTTTTTGAACCATTATCCACCCTTGTTCATTGAAAAACATATAAGAAACAGAATTCATCAGATAAATCAGAAAGAGAACGTTTTAATGAACACAAAGACAAGAGAATTTGATAGATATAACACGGTTGTTTTACCTTATTTCGATAAAATTTCAAAATCCTTGAGATCTTTACTAGGAAAAAAGGGTTTACATACAATTGATAGAATTCCATTCAAAAGTAACAGAACTGTGAAATTGGGAAAAGATATACGTGACAAACTAGAAAAACAAAATGTAGTTTATAAAATATAATGTAGGAGTTGCAAGGAAGTATATATAGGCCAAACAAGGAGACCACTAAGAATAAGGAGAGTTGAACATCAAAATAATTTTCATAGGAATCAGAAATATCATAGTGTGCTGTCGAAACATAGACTCACACATGGCCATGAGTTCGATTGGGACGGTGTAAGAGTACTATATCATGAAAGGAACCGAAGAAAAAGGGAATTCATGGAAATTTTATACATAAAGAGAGAGGACAATAATGTAATCAATTTGAAAAAAAAAACCCTTTCAAGATATAACAAAGCCTTTGATAGTTTTATCGAATTTTTATAGGAAACATTTGAACATTTTGTATTTTAATGTTCTGTTCATTGGCAATTAAAACAAGTATTAAAGTGCATAAAAGATTTCCGAAGTATTAAGGATTGACACTTATACTGAGAATAAAAAATTAAAAATTCATCCAAAAATAAAAAATAATGTAAATAACAGTACGATAAGAAACTTTAGTCACATATGTACATACATTACTAATATTAAGCATAAGTTAGAAATATGAGTTTGTAGTATCCGATAAAATTATACCCTGATGAGGAGATCTAAAGTGATCTCGAAACATGTTGGTCCCAAAAGTAGTCTAAAAAAGACGGAAAAAGAGAAGGGATGAGTGAGGATGGCTTGGTTGTCTCTTTCCTAATTCTCTCCCTCTTTTTTCCTCTTGTTATATACTTGTTTCTAATGAGCCGATTACAAATTTGTTTGGAAACATATTTTAAAGCCTTTCCATGCAATTCTTTTTGCACATATTGAACTTTTTGAATGTGTTTTTTCAAAACAACTGATTTTTGGATTCACAATGTTTCTTAGCCTTTTTGTTTCAAAAATAAATTTTTGCACAGATTGACTTGTTAATATTGTGTTTCTAATTTTCTTTAAAAAAAATTTTTGGTCGAAAATTGAACTGTTTTTTCAAAAAATTCCTTTAATTTTTGGTTTAAATTTTAAATTTCTTATAACATTCCTATCGAGCCTAATTTGAACCCCCTAAAATGTTCCTTCTTTTTGTACACAAAAAACATGTTACAAGTATGCAAAAAATTATAATAATTTCCAACAAATAAATCGACGATGTCGTTTTTACTGTTCACAATTCAAGAATTTGCCATTTAAAATCTATAAAATTGAACGAGTTTTCATTTTAAGTCTTCCAAATTGTATTTTTCCAGAAAATAATTCAAATTTGGATCATTTTCAATTACAGACATTAATTACTAAAGAGTCTTCTATTACAAATATTCAAAATTGAAGAATTTCAAATTAAAAAGCTTTATAATTAAGAAATTTCGTAATGGTAAATTTTCAAAATTGAATTATTCCAAAAAAAGGTTGAAAATGACATTCCTTTAAAATATAAATCTTAAATATTGAATAACTTGCAATTCAATATTTTCAAAATTGAAGAATTTCCAATTGTAACTCTTCAAAATTGCAGATATTTTATTTGTAAGAATTGTGAAATTTAAGAGTTTTTAATTTTTCAATTGCAAAATTAAAAATAATGCAAGTTTTGAGTTTTACAATTGAAAATTCAGTAATTTTGATGATTTACATTCGAAATTTCTTGAATTTGGAAGATTTAAAATTAAAAACTCTTGTCTTTTGATCATAAAATCATTAAAATTATCACATTTTAAGAATTGTTATTTATGCATCTTTAAAATTGAAGACCATTGCACTGAAAATCGTTTAAATTCAAGAATTTGCAAGTGTAGGTCTTTATAATTCCATAAATTCAAATTATAAGTCTTTAAAATTCTATGACTTTGAATTGTAAATCTTTAAAATTAACGATTTTTTTAAGTTTTAATATTTACAATTATAAATTCTATAATATTGATCATTTCCATTATAAATTTCTTGAATTTGGAAAATTTAGAACTGAAAACTTGACTTTGCATCTTTAAAACTGAACAGTTTTCAACTGTAAATCTTACAAATTTTAGAACTGAATTGTCGATCTTTAACAGTAAAGAGTTTCTAATGCTGACGACTTACAAATACATTTTTTCAAGGTTTAAGTTTTAGAAATAAAAATTCTGTAATTTTAATGCTTAACTGGAAGATTTACAGTTGAATACTTGACTTTTGATTTCCAAAATCATAGAAATTTAAGAATTTTTATTTATACATTTTTTTCATTCAAGAGTTTGCAGTTGTTAATCTTCAAAATTAAAGAATTTTAAATTGAACATAGTGAAACTTAAAGAATTTTCAATTGTAAATCTTTCAAATTGAAACATTTAAAAAATGTACCAAATTACATAATTTTAAAATATAAATAATGAAAATTGAATTACTTGTAATTCTATATTTTCAAACTGGAGCTGTCTACACGTACCGAAAAAAATCCGGCTATTTGTACCGAAAGTTCGGTAAACGTATCCACGGACTTTTAAAATTATCAATTTTAATTGTAACTCTTTAAAATTACACACGGAAAAAAGTAGATAGTTAGATTCACTTTGATGTATTGTTAACTTGAAGTTTACTTGTTCGCATTGCACAAGAAACAATTCAAATAGTTTTTGATACTGAATGAGATAGTGATCTCAAGATATACAAAGTCTAAAGTCAGCATTACTACTTCAAATTGTAAAAAGAAAGATTACTAGAACAAGTAGCTTCAATAACTATTTGAAATAGTACATTTGAACATGTAAACTGTATGAATAACTAATTTTCATAGTAAGCAAAGAATTGTGAGTTTGACTTTTGCAAGTGAGTTCGATCTGCTTTTTCGCATTGCAATAAGCACTGCGCGAGATTGTTAGCCTTACTATTTGAAATTGTAAGTGAGTTCAGTGGCACAACTAGAAACGTGTAGGCCCCCTCCGCAACATTTTTTAGGCAGTCCGTTTCAAATTAAAAAAGAAGGACGACTTGCTTATCAGTAAAACAACAGATTTTCGCTTTTCAATCTATAAGACAGACCGCGCACTGACCTTTTACAAAATTAAATAAATTATCGGAAACTATTTTATAATGTTTTCTCTTTTATCATAATATCAGTTGAGATAATTATTATAAATGAACATAGTGAATAACTCTACTTTATACTTCAATACTGTTTTTTTGTTTTGTACAAAATTTTCAGAATTTAAAAATATTCTGAAGAATTATATATAAAAAGAATACTTTTTTTTACATTATTTCTACTATGGAATTTTCTGCTTATGATATTTTTAATTTCTTATAACACTAAAATTGATTAGGATCGTACTTGATTAAGCCACCTAAGTTCAAATATTATATTATTTGGAAGAATTTTTTTTTAGTAGAATAATAAATTGTTTTCGACATATCATTTTTTGAACCAATAATGAAAAAATAATCTGTAATAAAATTTGAGTTCAAATTAATTTCCAATTTTAACGTAGTAATAATTTTTTCCACCTTTTCACATTGATATTTGTAAAAATTACTACCATTTCATGAAAAAAAAATATTTTCTAATTTTTTTTCAGATTTTCAACAACAATAAAATCTACCATACTACTATGTTATCGCGATCCTTGATATTACAGGGATCACAGCGTAAAAGTAGCTCAAAAAAGGGGAAATAGGGTGGTTTTCGCACGAAAAAGGGGAAAATAGGGGAAAGATTAAACATTTATTTTCATATGTCGAAAAGAACAAACAACCTTTTCGTAAGAAATGTTACATTTTTAAATAACTTTTAATGATTTTGCAATGATTTCTGCCATTAAAGATTTATTTTTAAAAATTGGATATACCTAGATCGTTGGAAACCCATCCAGAGTGAAATAAAAAAGTCCGGGAAAAAATAAAATTAGTTAAATACACAATTTTGATATGTTTGACATCGTTCTCATAAATATTTCTTTCCAAGATTTGTCATTTCATCCTTACTATAATTAATACTTTCAATCTAAATTTAAAACACTTGGAATTAGTTAATATCTTCTGTTCTCTTTCTTAAATTTACAATTAAACAATTTTTTTGATTAAAAAAAAAATTTGCCTTATTGAAAACTTTTGGAAAATATACAAAAACATGTTTTTTGGATTGATTCGAACCTGAAATTAAGTCACCTTAAACCAAAGAAACATGTTATTATTTTTTATCCATGGGAAAAATTTTTTTCGTGGTGTTTATAACGTTCGAAAATCGCAAAAAAAGATATGAAATCCCAAAAATCCTAATTCACGACAAATATTTTTTTCCGAAAAAGAAAAAGAAAAAAATGTTTCTTTGGTTTAAGCTGAATAAATTTCAGTTTCGACATATTCAACTTTTTTTTAAATGTGTGCATATGGCTCAATAAAAAAAAAACATGTTTTTGCATATTTTCAAAAAAATTGTAACTGAGCAAGAAATTTATTTTTAACTTTCGCAATTTTAAATTCTCAATGAGTAAGATAATTTTTGAACAAAATAGTTGAATTTTTTAATTAAGAACAACAGTTTTTAACCAAAAATCGAATAGTTATATTTTCGTTTCAAAAAATTAATTTTCAATTGAAAAAACTGAATTTTCTCCCAAATTGTTGAATTTTCTACAATGCAGTTGATTTTTCAACACGAAAATATGAATTAATAATTAAGAAGTTAATTTTCAATCAAACATTACAATTGTTAGTTAAAAAAACTACTTTTTAACAAACAAGAAAAAACTTTAACTAAAATGATGAATTTTTAACTAAGAAATTAATTTTTAAAAAAGTTGTTAAAAAATCACCAAACTATTGAATTTTCCAGAGGAAATTCAAATTTTCTACAAAACATTTGAATCTTTAAGGCAAAAACACCAATTTTCAACAAGAGTTGAGTTTTCAACCAAAAAAGATTTTTTAGCCAATGAAGAAAAAAAATTGTATTCAAAATGTCGAATTTTAAAGAAAGAAGATTATTTTTCTACAAAAAAGGACGAGTTCTTAACAGATTACATAAATTTTTAACCAAATATTTGAATTTTCAAAATAAAAAAGATCAACTTTGAACCAAAAATGGAATTGTTACATTTTCATTTCAAGAAACTAATTTTCAAAAGAAAAAACCAATTTTCTACCTATTTATTGAATTTTCGTGCCAAAAAAAGTACTTTCTATAATACACTCGAATTTTTAACTCAAAAATATAAGCTTTCAATACAAACAATAATTTTCAATCAAAAATTGCAATTTTCAGTTTGAAAAAGTGCATTTTTAACAAAGTAGTTTAATTTTCAACCAAAAAGACAGCTTTTAAACAAAATAAATATATTTTCAACCAAATAGTTACATTTTTAACCAACTTTCTGCCAAAAAATATAACTTTTGACGAAATTTGAACATGCAACCAAATAGTTGAATTTCCAACTAAAAAAGATCAATTTTCAAACACAAATGGAATAATTCAATTGTGAGTTTAAAAAAATTAATTTTCAACAAAAAAACGTTTCAAAAATAGTTAAATTTTCAAGTAAAAATTTTTGAAAAATTAAAAATTGCTCAAGTTAGAACATTTAAAATTCCAGTTGATGAGTTTGGAATATTCCATTTTTTAATTAGGTATTTAACTTTGTACATTTCAACTCAAATGTATTATCGCTATACAGGTATAAATCGACCTGCTTTGAACTATTTGTATTGATAATTTAAATCTAAAAAAAAAATCTTTTGCTGTTCAAATTTGAAGAAGTGCTTCGTTTTTTTGTGATTTTAGCTATATCTACGATGCGGAGACAGAAGGAATTTTTTTTTCATGAAACTTTAGGGGAGTGTTTCTGACTCCCAAAAGAAAGTTTTCATTGCTATTAGAACTTCGCGCAAACAACTTTATTTTTTTCGATACTTATTTAAAAAAATAATATATATTTTGTAACTGTTCCAATTTTATATTAGATAATAACTTCTGTCGGCAGTTTTAACATTTTCAACTTGCTTTAAAATGTTTCATCTTCAAATTTGTTTAAGAGTATTTATTTGTAATGGTCTGAACTTGGAACGTGTACCTTATTTATTCATAAATAATTTATGTAAGTGCTATAATTGCTTTAATTATGATTCAATGAGTGGTACAATTTAAAATATCGTATATTTAAAGAGAAAAGGGGAAAAGGGGGAAGGTTTTTGAGAATAGGGGGGAAAAGGGAAATTTCAAGAAAAAAGGGGAAACTAAGAAAAACAGGGGAAGACTGTGCAGTGTGCACCCTGATATCAATTTCTCGGAACCGAATATTTTTTTTTTAAACAGTTTTTATTCTAATTCAGAATCCCCATATCTCATGAGAAAAATTTTATTTGTGCAAAAAATTTAAATTTAAATCACAATTCAACGTTTGTCTCATCTTAAAATAGTGATTTCGAGTTTGCATTTGATATATTATTACGATGTTTAAACTATTTTTTATTTATATATCAGTTATGTAAATGAATGTTGCGTTTTAAATAAAGTGTGATGATAATAAAATAAAATCAAAACTTTCATTAGAAAACATTTTTTCAAGCCTTAATTTTCAATAATACAAAATATGTACTTTTTAAAAATTGTAATTCAATTCATTTTATAATAATATACATATAAATTATTAATAATATATTTACTGTGTGGGTTAATACTTCTAAGCAAAATATTTTTCCCAAGCTCGTTACAAAATATTAGAAATCATCAGTAAGAGATTAATTAAAAAATTTTTAAGTAATTATTTATTATAATTTCTTAACTGGCCACGTTTTTCTCAGCGAAACCGCTTGACCGAGAGTTTGTCAGAAAAATCTAAGCGGTTCCGTAGCTCACTTGACTAACACGTGCGCTAGATTTAGGTTTTAGGACAGGTTTTAGGTAGTTAGGTAGGGTTCGATTCCCCAGCGGGGGCGATTTTTCAAAGCGTTTGAGCGTGCGATCATATGTGTAAGTCTCTGTGCGTGCAATTGTGTAAGAATAATCGTAAATTAAGTGCAGTAATAATCTATTTATACATCGTGTATAGAATGCGTGCAGAGCATATATACATATACATATATGCGTTACAATGCGAAATCGGCAAAGTTTTACTCTTCACAGAAGTAAGGCATACTACACGAAATAGTAACTCTTATTCTCCTGAGTGTGGACGGTTACCAATTGGTGCAGTGCATCCTACTATTTGAAATTGTTCAACCTACTCTTTTAAGAAGTCAGTTTAAATAACCTGAATGCGAAATAGTAATTTTAACAAAATTCACCGACGAAAAGCTGCGGTTCAATTTAAAATAGTTAGAGCTGCTGGTTCACAGAGTCTTTTTAACGATCCACTTTTTTCCATGCAGATCTTTGAATTGTAAATCTTCAAAATTGATTTCGACAATGTGCAATTAACAATTTTTGTAATTTGTATGATTTATATTTAGAATTGTAGAACTCTGAATTGTAAATCTTTAAAATTGAAGAGTTTTAATTCGCACGATTTACAATCAGGAATTATGCAAATTTTAAGTTTAGCGATAAAAAATTCTGTAATTTCGATGATTTACGTTCAAAATTCATTTAATTTGGAATACTTATAATTGGAAACTTGACTTTTGATCTTCAAAATTGTGACCCATTAAAAATTTAGGGAGCGTCAATTGCAAATCTTAAAGAAAGACCTATTTTAAAAAGATGTTCAACATTTTATGATTTCAAACTGTAAAAATTCAGAAGTGAACAAATCTACAATTTTCAACTGTAAACATCTTCGAAATAGGTCAGTGTCGGAAATGGAAGATGCCAGTAAGACACAGAATTCCAGAATATCTTTTAAGAAAATCTTATGACGATATAAAGTCCCTCATTTATGATTATTAATTATATTCTGCAGTATTTTTAATTGAAGCACATATCGAAGATTTTGATTTTATAATTAGGCAATAAAAATAAGAATCATATAATATGTGCGCGCAGAGAGCTATTTTTTCTAATATTAAATATAATAGACAATATAGTTATGCATTCAGTCAAAGATGTCTCTTAGTTAATACTTTTCAAATGTCAATTCTGGAATTCGATTATCAAATATTTATTCGATTCTCTCCGTGTTTCGTAATAAAATCAGTAGCACGCGACAATCATCGGATCGTTACAAGTGACTTTAGTATCGAATTTAATTAATAGCAAATCACATAAATTGATTATAGCCATTGAATATTGGACAGCAGAATTTATTCACACAAAGCTTGTACCAGTTTTATTACATCAGTCAAATATCCTGTCTGGCAGAATTTAAATTAGACTAAAATAAACTTTTGAGGCAGAAAGAGTTATACGATTTTATGCGAAAATCAAATATAGATCTCAGTTTGATGAGATTGAATTTTTATTGGTGTCATTAAACTTTTTATGGTAATAATTCAACTGCATTTATTTTTTTAAAGACCTTTATTTGTATCTGTTTTGTGATTTATCTAGAATAATTCTGCTTCTAAGCAAAATATTACAAATTACAAATAAAATGATCGAGATTTAAGAACGTAACAAGTTGAAATTTAAGATTAGTGAAACGAAGTATTCTATTCATTATAACGTGATCCTTAAGGGAAGACTAACAATCCTAACTTTTTGTAACATTTTCTAAAATGTATTGGAACCTGAATACAAAAATTATAATCTTTATATTTGTGTGCAATTGTATACAATATGCTCTGTATCAAAATACTTTAAGCATTGGCGACAGCTTCTATTACTTTTACGAATATATCTATTCCCTTGAAAAAAACGTTTTTATTTATATATTCATTGGGGCCATAAGGAAGAGAAGTTGTAACATTAATTGGTGAAAATCCCAATGCAGGAATGTCGAGCTGAAAAAATAAACTTTTGTAATTTTTCTTTTAGAATGAATGTAAGATAAATAAGAAAATTTGATCTGTAAAAGCTACATATGATGAGAAATATAAAAGAAAATCAAAGAAAATTAATACTCACGGCTCTAACAAAGCGAGCAGCTGTATCACCTGCCATAATGCGTTGCTGGAATGCCACGCCATTTTTCTCACATGAGTTTTTAAAAGCAACCCAAAATATATTACTTGCATCTAATTTTGTTTCTTTTCCCGGTGGATCTTTGGCTATTACAGTGTAGGTCACTCCTTCTCCAGCTTCTTTAAACCATTTTTGAATTATATCTTCGAATTGGGTAATAGTAAAACCAGGTGCAAGCCGAATATCAAAGGCTGCAGACAGTTTATTGGGAAGTAGGTTTATCTGCAGGCCTCCCTAAAAATGGAAAATTTTTAATTTGACAAAAATATTTTTCAAAAACGTTCAGTATTCTAATTTACTATTAATATCAGATGTAAAAAAATGTATGCAAGCTATGCATTTAATACTTAATTCCAGAGAAAATTACATTTGTTTGCTCAGTGTGGCCGTTTCAATCAAGGAGAATAATTCCCGGTTATTTTTCGGTTCATTCACGGTTAAAAAAAATTGTTCGCGGTCATTAAAATTTACATATTCGAACTCTTAGAGCTGGAAACTTTTCTCTTGAATTTTTAACTTATATATAATTGAAGCGAAAAAAAAGTTAAAATCAGAAAAAAATGTATTCAAACGCTCAGAAATTTGCACGCATGAAATAAAAGCTTTTAAAACGTTTTGAGCGAACAATTTAAAATGTAATTCCGTTGAACTGCAAAAATTTCAATTTTAAGCTTCTATAAATTGAAGGTTTCTAGTGAAGAAATAAAAATCCACGCTATCATTTTCAAGCTCTGAATTGAAGAATCAATCAATAAATTTGTAAATGTTCTAAATTATATAATTTTAAACAATTTTAAGTTAGAAACATCAAAAATTAAATGATTTCCATTTTTGTAGACGAAATATTTTTTAAATAAGAAGAAAAATTATTTAAATTTTGAGTTGTTTCAAATTAATAATTGTACTGTTGTTATTTATAAATAAAAATTTAACACTTTTTCACAGAAATTAGAAATTTTCAAATGTAACAATAAATAAAATTCTAACGTTCAAAGTCTAAATTTAGCGGAACGACTGAAAAATCCCGAAAAATTAAATTGCCGACACAGACTAATTTCCGAATATTATTATTATTATTATCGATTAGCGATTCGAACTCGAAAGTTCAT